>BPVZ01000008.1:3446730-3458302 GCA_020521535.1 Rubroshorea leprosula
CTTTAGATTCGATTGTAAGGTGTATTTCCTTAACCTTAAAGTTGAGACTCGAATCTCCTTACTCTCATTGTAAATTATTCAAAAAAAAAAAAAAACACCAACAGAGTTCCACAAAAATTTTATTACAAAGCTTATAAATTTTTTGTATAATATTTTTTAACTTTTTAATGCTTTTTTATTTAGTAATTCTCTAGTAAAATCTTTCCTAATAGAATTGTTCTTATATCAAACATGCCATAAAATTTTGAGGTTTTATTGGTTTTTCTTGATTTTTCATTTTTTTATAGTAGATTTTCCATCCATTGGTTGTTGGTACGTGTTGTATTTAATATGTCAACTATATTTCTCAAATTCAAATTAAAATTGCTATTTGTTTATAAATAACAAAACCATCTCTCAACAATTATATATATATAAAATAAAAAATAATTCTCCACAAAAAAGAGAAAAAAATGACTGGCCTTTTTAAAGTTGTATATTAAGACAGAAGGTGCCTGGTTATGACTGCTGGATTTTTTAGGTGTTGAGGAGGCAGCAGGCAATCCTACAGGCAAGAGAAAATGAGTTTTCTTGGATTCCAAACAGTACTTGTAGTTGTAGTGCAGAGTCCTCAGTATTTAGTCTTAACAAAAATCTTTTGGTGAAAAGGGCATATTTATTTGGGGTTGGTATTGTGAAGTCGTTCTCTCATAATATTTTTTGAACGAACCTTTTTAAAGGCTCACTTTTTAATTAATATGTTAAAAATCAAACGTTAATTGAAAATTTTATTTATGTAGGTTATATATATATATTAATTTTTAAATAAATTTAATATTTATATTATTTTATCAAATAGTATTTATCTATTAATATATATTTATTGTTGTGAAATTTTACGTAATTAATAATCTAATTAGATTTTTTAGATTAATTTAAAAATTAACATGTATGATTTATACAAATAAAATTTTTAACTCAATTATTAATTTTTAAAAATATGAATTAGAAATGAATTCTTAGTTAGTTCCTCTAAAAAAATTGAGAAGACAATCTGGAGAATATTTTTTCTTATTTATTTTTGTATTTTTGGTAATTATTGAAATAAATTTATATACTTAAAAAAAATCTTCCTTTGTACTTTTAAATTAAATATAATTAGTCATCCTTTATTCAAGTTGAAATAATTAATAAAAAATTTAAAAATACGTAATCACAAGTCATCATTCAAAATTTCTAATTTAATACCCGTTAGATTCTTGTTAATTTGCTAATTGTAGACCAATTTTTCTAATAACGTTATATTTTTTAATTAATATCAAATTAATTATTAAAAAAAGAGTTAACAAATCTTATTTGATTATTGGTAAAAAAAAATATCATATCATCAAAAAAAATATGTCCAAAATTGTCAAATTAATAAGAGACTAATTATCCGGCATTGAATGAGAAATACAGAAAGATGTACAATTACATAATATATTAAACTTAGTTCATTTGTGAAAAAGGACTAATTTCATTTAACTTCAACTTAAAAGAACGAAGACAAATTTATTTCAGAGGCACCCGAACCTTGAAGTCCACTGACATTAACTAGTCAGTCGATGAATTCCCTCGTTTCTTGGCCGGGTTTGCTTGGCCGGATTTCAAATCCGCTCCTTATCAATATGTTTCAAAAAAAAATTTATTTCAGAGAAAATATAAGGACGCATTTCAATAATACTAAAAATACAGGATAAATAGACACTTTTCGTTAAAATCTTTCTAATGCAACTTAACGTGTGGCTTTAAGGGTGTGTTAAAGAAAAGAGAAGGAGCGCAGGGTAGTAAAAGCAAAAGAAAGAAGAGGTCTTTCTCATGCACAGATCCCTATAGAATGCAGGAGGTATGCCCAGCAATGCTTGCTGGAACTCATTCTTTTTGTTTATTTTAAAGGAATTTGCTTTGTTCTCTTTAGAAATCTTTTCAGGGAGAGAGAAAGAGAGAGGGCATAGATTCAGTAGCAGGAGTTTGGATTTGTTTTAGATGTGCTGTTAGATTTTGGTCCAATCACCTCTGCAACAACAAAACAAAAAACACCCTCCCTTGTTTTTCATTTTCTTTTTTCAAAGAAAATGGATATGGGTGTTAATATGATTAGTTTATTTCTTTCCCAATGATTGAGTTGCCTTGCACCAAGAGAAATTTGCCTAGAATCTCTGCTTGCTGGGAAAGGAGCAACAAACATAGCTAGAAGATGAAACCCATCGGTAATGATGACCAGAACACCAACACCAATAACTGGTTAGGTTTCTCTCTGTCTCCCCATATGAAAATGGAGGTTCCTCAACCTCAAACACAGTCTCCCTCTGTTTCAGCCGCTACCACTGCTGGCGGTGATGGTGGTGGTGGTGGTGGTGTTACCACTGCTGTCCCCTCCAGCTTTTTCCAACCTCCACCTGCCCTTAATTATGGCCTTTTTTATGAAGGGTCAGAAAATAATGGCTTGTATTCTCACTTTCCTGTCATGCCACTCAAATCTGATGGCTCACTTTGTATAATGGAAGCTCTTGGCAGGACACAGCCACAAGGTTAGCCTCATATGTTTACCTGAGTACTTGCTCCTTAGACAAAACTGAGGAAGTGTTTTATTAATTATTATTATTATTATTCTTACATTTCTAGACTCTTCTGTCTTGACTTTCTTGTGAAGCAATGGTTACTACTCCAACGCCAAAACTGGAAGATTTCTTTGCTGGTGCCACCATGGGGACACATCACTATGAAAGCAGTGACAGAGGAGCTATGGCTCTCAGTTTAGACAGCATGTATTACCACCAAAACCCAGACCAGGAACACAACAATCAGAACTGCCTAGACAATTTCCAACACTCATCCAGGCAGCAGATTCAGGCCCAGCAGTATCAATACTTCTCAGGATTTAGAAATCAGGAGATTCTCCTAGGAGATGAAGCTAAAGAAACCCATGTCACAGATTGCAATCTGCAGCTTCCAACGATGGGGGATGATGGGTCACCTGGCGTCAAGAACTGGGTTTCCAGGAACTTCCCAAGTGAGCATGCAATGCAACAGAAGATGATTGGGTGCATGGGTGATAATAGAGATGAATCTGGGTCTATTGGAGCAATAGCTTATGGGGATTTACAGTCCTTGAGCTTATCCATGAGCCCTGGCTCCCAATCAAGCTGTGTAACTGGTTCACAACAAATCTCTACTGTCACTGATTGTGGAGTCATGGAGACAAAGAAAAGAGGGCCTGAGAAGATGGATCAGAAACAGATTGTTCATAGGAAGTCCATTGATACTTTTGGTCAGAGAACCTCTCAATATAGAGGCGTTACAAGGTTCGTTTTCCCTCCTTTGCTGTGCTGAAACCATGCATGTTAAGTCCTGAAAAGGTTTTCTTTCTTCACCAATTTAGTTCTTACCCTGCTGTTTCTCGTATTTTTAATGTCCCCAATCTCTGTTGTCCCCTTTGTTGTTTTTAAGCTTCTCAATTTTCTCTAAATTTCTGATTTTTAAAGGTGTAATTTTGATAATCAGGCATAGGTGGACTGGAAGATATGAAGCACATTTATGGGACAACAGTTGCAAGAAAGAAGGTCAAAGCAGGAAAGGAAGACAAGGTAAGTGTAGAAAAGGCAATTTGATTCTTCTTAAGTTTTGGTTCTAGAGCTTAATTATACAGAACATGTTACTCATATAGTTTTGTGTTTTTCTCGCATGTTGGGGATGTTATTTTGATGACATGATGGTTCAGTTTATCTGGGTAAGTCCTTATTGAAGAATGTAACATAAAAGAGAAACTATCATTGCAGATACTACTGTATGTGTTTATTATCAACTCATTCCAAAATTTAATTTTCAGGGGGTTATGACATGGAAGAGAAAGCAGCAAGAGCTTATGATTTAGCTGCACTCAAGTACTGGGGACCCTCAACTCATATCAATTTTCCGGTAATGCTCCAATCCTCCAGCCTGCAGGAAATCCTAAATTTGTTGTTACTGAAATAAAATTATGACGTTTTGACAGTTGGAAAATTACCAAAAAGAACTTGAAGAAATGAAGAACATGACAAGACAGGAGTACGTTGCTCACTTGAGAAGGTGAATCTTCGCCTCAGTTCATTCCATTATGGTGCATTTTCTTTCACCATGATTTCTAGTAATTTTCTTAATTATTTTCCAACTTTGCAGGAAAAGCAGTGGATTCTCAAGGGGGGCCTCAATGTATAGAGGAGTGACAAGGTCTTGTTATCTTCCCTTCTATATTTGTAGATTACGTGACATTTTTCCAGTTCTTATTCTCTTAAAATCTTTGTTTCTGTTTTAAATTGTTAGCAGACACCATCAACATGGAAGATGGCAAGCTCGGATTGGTAGAGTTGCTGGAAACAAGGACCTTTATCTGGGGACGTTTAGTGAGTTCTCTTGAATCATTAGGTTTCCTTTGTATCATATTCTTTAATTTAATCATGTGTTTGTATTCAAGATTTTTTTACTGGCGTTAGACTGTTATTGTTGACTCTGAAAAGTCAGTTTTGGAGCACTTACATAAGCTTTTATAAAGCTGTTTCTCCACAAACTGATATGAAAAGAAAATTTGAACTCAGCGCTTGGATTAAATTTAATAAAGTTTTATTCCTTTTCTCACTGAACTGAACTTCAGGCACTCAAGAGGAAGCAGCAGAAGCTTATGACATAGCGGCTATAAAATTTCGTGGGATAAATGCTGTAACCAACTTTGACATAACAAGGTATGATGTGGAACGAATCATGGCGAGCAATACCCTTCTAGCTGGAGAACTTGCCAGGCGAAACAAGGACGTAGGACCTGGCAATAAGGCAACTAATCACAATTCCTTAACCGATAACAGCAATGGGGAAACCATAATCTCTCCAAAGAACAATGAAGGTGAACCAGACTGGAAAATAGTCCTCTACCAGTCCTCCCCGCAACTTGAGCAGGAACAGCCAAATATTGTTGAAAACTACAAGACTCAGCCTTTCTCATTGGCACCAAACAATGTGGTTGGCATTGATACAATCAACTCAGCACAGCTGGAGGTGGAAGACTCAGCTAAAATGGGCACTCACTTGTCCAATGCTTCATCACTAGTGACTAGCCTGAGCAGCTCAAGAGAAGGCAGTCCTGATAGAACCAGCCTACCAATGCTATTTTCCATGCCTCCCCCAGCAGCATCCAAGCTGTTCACTAGCCCAGAAAGTACTGTGAATTCTTGGATTCCTTCTACCCAGCTTAGGCCTGCACTGTCCATGCCTCATATGCCAGTTTTTGCTGCATGGACAGATGCATAGTCTCACTGCTTTGGTATAGTAGCTGAAAGGTTTTATTAATTTGCATGGAACAAAATGGAGGGAAAGGGACATGTATGGTCTTTGTGGGGTTTTGTTAGTGGGGAAAATCAAGTAGTTAGTGGAGCTCTATGTGGGACCTGTCCTGTTGTCAACAAGAACAAATTTTAAAATCTTCCTTTTAGCATCTCTTATGAGGATCTTGAAAGAAATGGTGGATATGGAGAAGCTTTAAAGACATCATGATTGAACTCCATGAAATGATTTTTGCAATATGGTATGCCTCCTATTCATAATTAGATACAGCTTTTGCTCCTCTAAAGTACAGAGACCCAACTCAGTAAGCTACCCAATAATGCAAAGATGGTCTTCTCCTTTCCTTTGACCATAATATCTCTGATCTCAAGCTCCAGTCTGTTCTCCATCACCATAACAACATCATTACCAATTCCCCGTCTTATCTAGCTTTCTCCAAAGGTAAAAGAAGGGAAGTGGGCATGGACATTGATTTGGTTGCTTTAGTTTGAGTCAAGGGCGCATAATTATTATGAAAATTAGTCCGCAATTCCGTGGAAAGTTAAAATAAACCTTAAAGTAGTTCCTTTCTAAGCCCACTAACAGTGCAAGCCTAATGATGCTGGATGGCATCGAAAGCCATTTCCACGTACAAATGTGGGATTCCATGACCAGTCAAAGGTATCACCATGTGTTTTCACACGTGTGGATTGATTTCTTTCCACGTGCGCAAACCCGTGCCAAAAACAGTTCTTGCATCCTTAATCTAATCCAACACCTATCACAATTAATGTTGTGTACAATGTAGCAGCTAAAATATGCAAAGAGAGGGTACAATTAATTGTCAAGAGGAGAAGATGCTCTCATGAATCATGAGGGGAGAATAGAGGCTGCATATTTCCAGCTGAAAAGAATTAGGCCGTAAGAGAACTGAACACACGTTTTACTTGAGATTAAAGAGAAGTGATCAGGCACTCTTATTTTGACAATTATAACACAATTCCTGGTCTGGAACAGCAATTATGCTGTTGGATTGGTGAACGTTCTGGATTTGGATGCTTTAATTCAGATTGGATGTGTCTGGATGACATGCACAACGAAAACAAAGGAAAATAAAACAAGATCCATTGGAGGGGAAAATGCAGGATACAGAGAGAATGGATGGCTATTGTCAAAAGGGATGTCTGCTCTTTTATTGGCGAAGGGTGAAAATATTTGTTTGGGCGGAAAGAAAGTTAGGATCTTGTTGATTTGGGCCTTTAACTTTTGGGACAAGGACAACAGCTGTAAGCCTTAAAGGCCGAAAAAAATAGCCCTGAGTCTTAAAAGATATGGATCTAATATTACTACTCGAAGTCGGAGAAAAATAAGACGTTATAATATTACAAATATTGAAATGTTTAATTATAATTATAAAATAAATAAAATATAATGTAAAATTTATTAATTATGTGGTTAGAATTATTCATCTTAATATTTTTAATACTTGATAGTTTTGATTTTTCTTTCTTTCTTAAATTTTTTTTTGATATTATTCTCTTTGTTTTGTAATAAATAATTATGTTTTTAATTTTTTTTATTAAATTAAGAATTTAGAAATAAACTATGTTTTTATCAATATTAACCTTGAAGAAAGAGATATTGTATGTAACTCAAATTATGTATGAAAAAATAAATGACTTTTGTTGTATCGGAATCTAATATAGGTTTTACTATTTGGGTTAAGTCCATGAAAACCTGTTCTAGTCTGAGAATCTTACTAAATATTTCGAGTAACTACCTTATTTAGACAATACTTTTTTTTTTTTGAACATTTTGTCATGAGATCGATTTGAATTGTTACCCTTGAAGAGAGAGGATGAACCTTATAAGAGGGGATGAACTTTATAAGAGTGACCAAAGCTACTTGACCCGCAGGAATAAATTCCATTTAAACAATACTTTAAAAATGAACAAGTGGTATATACTCATTAAAGGATTAGAACCTACATACAACCTAAAGAGATCACATGAAAGTAGTTATCAGATGTTCCCTCCATTCATTCTTTCCCATCATTTACACCACACTCATCTCTCCTCTTTCAAATTCATCTTCTTCCTTTAAGTCTCCCCTCACACACAACAATAATTTCTGACCACGAATCTATATCTTACATTAAGAGTATCAAGCCAAAGACTAACTCCCGTCTTTGGCTAAACTATTAGCCTTTCTATCTTGCAGGGGTCGAGTGACCACCCTTGCGCAGCCTTCTGTTCGGATTCTTCGGAATCCTAGCTAGTAGCTACTATTTTCTAGTGTTTACAGCTTCCAAAACCAAAATTATGAGTCCTTGTATCCAAGGGTAGTGGTTCAGGTGGCATAAATATCTAAAGCACTCCCAATAGATGGCCCAGATGGGACGTTGGTGTCGGATCCCTGTAAACAAAAATTAATAATAATAATAAAATAAATAAATAAATAAATAATCCTCGTAGGTAAAAGGAAAAATACCTATGGGCCAGGCTAGCAGATGTAGTGAGCCATAAGTCTTATGGTCATAGCGAAATCAACTATTGGGCTCTCAGTCGGACTCCCTTATTGGATCCATCTGGGTCCACTGGATCCCGAACAGGGGTTTTTAAGAACAGCTGTATGGTTTACCCAAAAAGCAACAACAATAAAACCCGAACAGCTGCATGGTACGGTTAAATTTCTAAGAACCCAACAAAATTTCCTTGGAACTAAACATCGAGAATCACCCTTCTCTCCTTTTTTTTGAACATGGGAAACTATGAGCAATGGGGTAATTTTTGAAGTAGTTAGTGGGAGTCAAATTTTTTACTAACTAAATTCAAATATTAAAATCTGAAAACAAACCATTAAACTTAAAGGTTCGAATCGAATAATTACCCTTATCATTCTTACATTAAGATTGCAAAGTACAAGGCTTTGTTTAAGGCTATATTTGATTTTACTATTAGGGACAATTGATAGTTGTAACTATTGGTTAATATAACTAATAGAATAATTAATCTTTATTACTCAACAGTTTAAAATCCATCTACAAATTAATATTTTTAAAGTTATACCCAAACTCTACCTTTTTCAAATCATCTTCCCCTTGTTTCAAATTAAGTTGAAATATGCAATTTTCAATGTGAAATTCCAAATTATTATCAATGGAAAGATACTCTAGGGGTTTTAAATACATAAGTTGTGTCGAAAAGGAAAAAGATAATAATCTAGGTGCTAAAAAACGTTGAACATATTATCCTTTTATTTATGACTGTATTGTCCCCACGCCAACGACAATCACAAAGAAGGTTAAGTCCTTTTAGACATTCTTTTTTCATACATTATTTCGGGAAAGAAAATGAAGGTTATTATTTATGTTTCAATATAGTCTGCATATGACCATCCCAATACTAAAGTTATGTCCAGCGTAATCCCACCACAAGTCCAATTCAACGACGCTATTGATTTTGAAAGCTTACATCAACCACAACGTGTGTTGTCCCACCATATTACCCTCTTCAAAACGTAGGGATGTATTGTTGCCTTGGGGTCCATCTCATCAGCGTTGGGCCTCATCATACCTAAAGTTGACTCAAACAGTCGAAACATTAGACGGCAAACCCATCCCAAAATCCAACACAGTAAAGTTGATGGCAAATCCTCACTCGCCCAGGAAGGTTCCAATTGACTACCCTCCACAAAATTGTAATAGATGAGAGAGATTGAGGAGAGAGATTAAACTTAGTTGATGGGATTAGATGATACGTACTGTTATCAAGCAATCTATAAAATCAGATGTGTGTACATATATATATACATATGGGGTAAAATTGACTTTCATTAATTTAATTTAGATTTGTAAATGATTGTGATTTAATTAGTAACATAAATAGTGGGTAATATGCGGTGACCTAAGATTCTTTAACAAAATTATTGACATTATTTTAACGAAGGCGGTGATTAATTACCTGACTATTGATTAGATTCTTCGTTAGAGTAAAATAATAACAATAGCAACAATGATAATCTTCAACATCATGTTAACAACCCTTTCAAAGCAATCGTGCGGTACCTAAATAAGTACAAAAGAGAAAGTATATATTAATCCAGGTACTTATTCTTCACCCATTGAATGTCAACCAACATGTGCGTGTCGCAATTGGCATCTTGGTTTCTTTTCCTCGGTCTTTGTCAAACATAATAAAGAAATGTGAATTTGTTATGCATGGTATCCACCTACAGAGGTTTGGGTTGAAGTGACAATAGTTTGGATCAATTGTCAAAGGGGATGTTTTGGTGTTGGGATGAAAAGAGAGATGGGGAAGAAGAGAAAGGCAGAGCAACTCAGAATTTAGGCTTTGAAAGCACCATTTACACCACAGGAAAATTAATGGGGATACTTTTTCTGCTTGAGATTTTTCATTTTCGATTGGATTTGGAGGAGTAAGATCCCTGTTTTGGAGCATAGAATTATTAGAATGTACCCCAACACCAGCAGAATGTTGGTTTGTAAGAATTCATTTGGGTCCCCTGTTTGACAGCTTAGGGAACCTTTTGTTATGGGACATCCCTACGAAAATGAAACCCAACTAAATTATGTCCAGCTAGTTCGTTTACGATTAAACCAAAAGCAGTTAGAAAGTATCAAGAGGGCTTAGGACATAAATTAACATAAATTACGAGCATATTTATTTATATAAAATATTTTAATGAAATAATTAATAAAATTAAAATTAAGTTTTATTATATTTATAATTTAATAATCAAAAAGTATATTAATTATTTTTTTAAAACACGTTAAAAAAATCATTTTACTATTAACATTTAAATACATAACATATATAGTTAAGTACTCAAGTTTTTTCAAATTAAGTGAAGATAGAACGGTCCGCTTCAACCCAGTGGTATTGAACCTTAGATTAAGATTATTCACCTCCAATAAGTTGCACGTTCGAGTTTCACGAAATTTCTTTCTCTCCTCCTCTAATTAACCCTATAAATAATTATAAATTGTTTTTAAAAAAATTTAAGTAGAAATAAAATACACTTTTCGTAGTTTGGAATTAAACACGCACACTTGAAACTATATAAGGTTAAGTACAATTTCCCCTAAAGTTTATTGAAGGTTCAGTTCCCTCAAAAAAAAAAAAAAAACAATAAAAGCCAGTGCAGTGCATGGTTTTTGACTTTTTGTTCGATATTTATGTGTTACACCGATAAAATACAATTGCAGTTCTACCATAAATTGAGGAAGAATACTTTTCTTACACACTTCGTCTCTCTTTATTGGCCAATATGTTTTTTTTTTTTAGTTATTTGTGTAATAGTAATTATGGATAAGGGTTTCAGTAGCCTTATGATTTAGGTCTCAAAAATATGTGAAAAATTGCATAATGAAACCTTGATATAGAGGTAAGCCAAGCTCAGGTTAAAATTTTAAATTCCTTAATAGTTAAATGACTAACTTTTTTTCACTTAGTCTTTCGAGCTAATTGACATCTTATCAACTTTAGGTACATTCTCCTTTCTCCATTGACAGATTTCGAGTTCGTCCTGACAACTTGTTAAAAAAAAAGAATGACTAACTTCCTTAGGATATAGAAAAATTAAAGGCCGTAGTGTTTGGTTAAGGGAGGAAACTTCCCTCCCTACTCTGATTTTTTAGGATTGTTTTGATATTTTAAACATCAATATTATAACAAAATAAGGATAAAATTGATATTTTTAGTAAATATTTTCTATTCACTCCATTTATTTTTAATAGAATTAATTTCCTATTTAAGGTATTCAAATTTAATTGTTTGCTTTTTTTCTTTTAGGGTGTTATTTAATATGTTCATTTTTATTTTATTTTTATTTTAAAAAAATAATTCAACATATATTAAATAAAAAATTTTATTTAAGTAATACTTAATTAAAAATAAATATAAAATTTTATTAATAAATTATTATATTTTTATTTTATTAAAAAATTATGTTTACTAAAAATAAATTAGTAGAGTGTTACATAATTTCTTATAAGTAAATTCTTTTTCATATACTTTTAAAATAAAAGACTGTCCCACAACTTTTCCACCATGCGACCTAGTTGGCTACTTTCAACAAACTTTTCTTATATTAATTTTTTACCAAATGCAAAGAGTAAACAACACCAACAAAAGCACCTAGGTCTTGTGGCTGGATAGCTTTAGATTCGATTGTAAGGTGTATTTCCTTAACCTTAAAGTTGAGACTCGAATCTCCTTACTCTCATTGTAAATTATTCAA
>BPVZ01000008.1:3464739-3482621 GCA_020521535.1 Rubroshorea leprosula
AGGCCTCCGAGAATGGCATCCATGTCATCATGGTTGGTCCACGTGGGATCCATCCTCCGGTGCGTCTCTTTCTATGCTGTTTGGCTCGTAGAAGTGATTTTGCTTCAGCTGCCTCCCTACTCTGCTTCATTATTTCCCCATATTTGATGCCCTCACGGGAGAAATGTGTTAGAAATTAAGGATCAGTATATATATATATATATAATTTAAATTGCTACTCTAATAGACAAAGGCACATGAGAGATCAGCGGGATAAAACAATGTGGATAGCTCCCGCTAAATTGAAAAATACACACATAACCACACAATGTGAATAGAAACTTTCCCCTGGAAGGTCAAGGTGCAACAAAAGAAAAGAGTGATGCTTGCTATATAATATGTAACAATAAAGAAATAGAGATAGAAGGTTGGAGTAAAATACCACAAGAAATAAAAGGAGAAAATAATTACAATCCCAAACAAATATTGAAGTTTACACAAAGGGAATAGAAGTTCAGTTAAGATAGAGTAGAAAAACATATGATTAATATTACCTGATAACACAAGGCAAAAAGCGGCTTGATGTGTTGGAGCACAACATCAATTTCGACATGTTGACAAACACAAGGAAATGGTTGATGCTATCATAATTTAAAAATTAAATGAATCTGAATTTAGAAAGTACCTCCATAGATTGTAATAACGTCACTATATGAGTATGCACTGTAGTCTTTCATCCAGGTCAATGTCCAGCATAAATGTTGCAAGGTACAATTGTGACAAAACCCAAGACAAGGATGGATTCCAAAGAAACCCATTTCTTGTACTCTTTTAACATATAGTAAATTAGCTCCCACCTAGAGATGATTCATTAAGCATTAAAGAGTCACCCTTAACAGGATGATGTGTAATCCTTATCCACTGCCAGTCTGATCAGCATCATCGAGACTATGACAGAAAGAGGTAAAATTTGCAAAGAAAAACCTGAAATTCCAATCACATAAGAGTAATTCCACAGTTTATTTCATATTACCAATCTTGTTGATTTCAAACACCAACACTGCTCAGCTCGATCCCCATTCAAAAACATGCTAAAACATTGTAAGTCACAAAAAAAATCAAAGAATCATAAAAAGCTTAATTATATGTAACAAAACACAAATAATCATAAAAAGCCATTAAGACATAAATTCAAGACCTCACGAAGCTTTCAGTTTGGATGACTTTTGACAAGGTATAAAGAAAATCAAACCTTGTTGTTCTAGTGTTTTAGTTGTCTAAATTCAATTAATAAAATTATTACAAAAATTTTAAAAAAATAATATGCATTAAAATGACAAGATTAGAAACTGCAAGAACCTCATCAGCTGTTCTAACAATGGAAGACAAAGTGTAGTGTTATAACCTCAAGAAACTCGGAACAACAAAGATTCGGAGAGCCCAGAACTCAAGTTTTTAGTTATGTAGTCGCAAGGAATGGGAAGCATAACTCGACCTTCTATGTCCCCGTCTTTATGTCATCCCTTTTAAAACCCTAGTTGCTTCGCGGTTTCTTCAAAAAGAGCACCAATTTTGAACAATAATTTCCATCTCTATAGCTGAAAAGAACCATTACAAATGGAATGGCAGAAGAGTGGTTTAATTAGTTAATTAACAGCATGTTAAGGACGGATTTGAAAAATAAAAATATTATTTCTTTTTATATAATTTATTATAGATGTAAAAAAGAAAAAATCATTACAAGTGGGTCCACTTTGACGAGTGGGGCTCACTCACATATATGTTTTTCACAACATAAGTTAAAATGCTTGAAAAATAAATAAGCAAAAATAAATAGGCAAAAGTGGAGAATGATTGGGCAAGTAGAGGAGACAGTTAGCGTTCATATTTTACCATAAAATTTAATTTTAATTTGCTAACGACCTTTGAGTAAAATTATACCCTTTATGTGGATTTGGGCAAAATTTGGAAAATGGTTTTGCTTATTTATGATTTTGTTTCAAAAAAATTGAAAATTTCCCCTCACTTTCCCTTCCCTTTACCATTGATAGGTTCTATGCTTTTTTGTTTTTTTGTTTTTTTTTAATAGATTGCAATTATTTACATATTAATTAGAAGAATGAGGAAAAGGGGTTCCGTAGAATTCAAACACGCAACTCATAAGAGGTGAATGACCTTAACCTAGGGTTCAATACTATTAGACTTAAGCGGGCCGTTTTTATGCCTTTTTGTATGAATAATAAAAAATGAACACAAAAAATAGTACCATGTTGCATGCAACCAAAGTTTACAAGTTAGAAATTAATAACAACTATGAAAAATCAAATCCAAGGTACCGAAATTTTGAAGCTTAAATGTTTGATGAATTGGAATGTGATGGAATGGTGGAAGAAGATGATTGTGAGGTTAGGTTTTGTGCTTCCTTGGAAAGCTGTAAGCTTGGTTGAACAGAAAGTTGAACCTATGTGGGCATAAAAGGACAAGTTTTTCAAGGCAAGAGTTGAAGGTTTCTTTGGTGTATGCCTTTGATGCTCAAGTTAGATCGAATTCTAACAAGGTAGGTTTTGGGTAGAAAGGAGAGAAAGAAAGGAAAAGAAGTTTGAAATTTGAATTTTATCTTGGTATTTGTGCAAGCCCCACTTATATAGTGTTGGGGTAGCATTTAGCTGATAGGTAAAAACTTGTGGGGAGCATACGTGTGTCGGGGTTGAACTTGGTAGGTGAGCTTTGATGGCCAATAGAAAGGTGCCATGTTGGACACGTCAAACGTGGCTCACTTGGTAAAAGATAGCAATCCTTTTACAAGGGCTAATACCAACATGTCCCACGTTCAAGTGTAGACTTGTTTTGACTTATGACAGGTTTTATATGTATCTTATTTTTTTTTATTCTTAATCATCAAATTCTAATCTTAGATAGGTAGTTCAAGTTTATTAGATATTACCTAAGTTTCATTTTAGATAACATATGTATTTAGGTCTTAAGGTGCATCTTTCTAAAGTCACAAGAGTTAAAGTTTAACTCAACTTGATTGATTATATTTTTATAAATTTTTTTAACTATCTTTTAAGCAATATCAAATACCCTTTAACTATGATCTGGGTCCATGTGGATCATTAGGGTCTTAACATATATAAGTTGCATATTTGATGATATCATATTATTCTTTTAATAAACATGTCACTTTAGATAGAATAGGAGCTGAGGAGTTATTAAGGGGCAGAGCAAAGTGACGAAACTTTGACAAAACTACAATGATAAACAATTATGTGTGTCTTTGAATGTATTTGTAACAAGGTAAAAACCTGTTTCCATTCAATTAGTTGGTTTATGACTAACTTAATTTTTAGGTTGTAATTAATGTTAGTTTATTTTCAATGAAAAATGTAGGGAAAGAATGTCAATTGTTTTAGGTGATTAAAGGCCAAATGGCCATTGGAGAACTTTTCTTCTAGGTAGTTTTCAGCTCTATTGATTGATGATTGATGACATAGAACCTTATACGAGAAAGGCCAGGTAGCAAATTGACAGAGAAGATTCGTTGCCAAGGTTGAGATTCAGCTTGAGGTTTCAAAATGAAAGGGATTCAAGATTTTAAAATGGGAATTTTTCTTTTTCATTTTTCTCTTTTGTGGTGAGGGAGAGGAAGATAGGGAAAAGGAGAGGTGGAAGATAAAGACATGGCGAATTTATGCTGGGTTGGCACTAACAGTATTTGGGCTAACGGCGCAATAACTGCATGTGACTGACGTGACGCGCTTCCCAGCCATTTGTTTGGCCTCCTTGTTTCCTTGTACGAAAAAGTTCGAGATTGTTCCAAACTTATTTTTTCCGACTGTCAAGAATTAGATCAGAATCTTATTTGTCACTACCAATAAATTAATTCAATTACTATTTGTATATAAAAATTAAAATTTAAGAGGTCAGTGTGTATATTCATAAAAATAATCAGAATTTTAATTTTAATTTAAAAATTAAAATTTCATTTTGTTAAATATTAATATTTAAATTTAAAAATTAATTATATATTTTAATATAATTAATTTTTAAATATAAATATCAATATTTAATAAAATAATTTTTTAAAATTTAAATTAAATAAAAATTAAATAAAATGATATATTTTAAAATTAAAACTCTAATTTAATTTTAGAAATTTGGATAAACATGCATTTTTTTAAAATTTTAAAATTTAGATTTGTAATTAATAATATATATAATTTTATTATTAGATTAAATGTTTCATGATATAAATTAATTAAATTAGTTATTGGTAAATAAATACTACTAACAACTTCCTCAATGAATTCTATCTAGAGACAAATATGTGTTTTATAAGAAAATTTTTGTATAAAAAAATTAAAATTTTTTGAATATATAATTATTGGATGCACAAACAGACCTTTAAGCCTAATGATTCCAACCAAATCTTAAAGGGCTTGAACGAGGTAGTTGGGTTTTAACTCTACCACCTTCTTTAAAAACTCCCTTCCCCATCCCCAAAATTGTATACGGTTCAAAAAAAATAATTGTTGGGTGCACATGCAATTCCTCTAGTATTTTCTTTCATTCATGACTTTTGGTTTTTAGCTTGTCTCCATCGTATAACCTTCATTGCCAGCAAATTTAAACCTCAACCTATCTGCACAGAGACAACAAGAATCCGGTAAGGGAAAAGAAAGGCTGAATTTTGAGACGAATTTTGTCTTCAGTCAATGTTATCACCTTGCTTAGCTTTCACAACCACCAGACCTCCATATAAAACACCATCATCTGCGGCAATCTCGCTCACCCTCCTCAAATCCACCGCACAGCTCAAACCAGCATCAAGGGGAGCAACAAAACCCACCGAGGCTACCGGCATTTGCAGAGTGGGGAAGAGAGAAAACCCAGAAAGTACCCTTCTTGCTTCATCTTCTTCCGCTTCTGGGTGGTCGACGTCGGCTAAGATGGTGGTGGTTGATCGCTACTTTCTCGGGACTCTCTTTGCATCTCTCTTTGCCTTTGTTCTTCTATGCGGTTTGCGGTACAATAATAGAAAGAGGAAGATCAAGGAGCCGAAGGCATTCCAGATCTACACTCCGAGATGTCAGAGCTCTGAAAAAAGAGAACGCTCTGCAGATACAGTCTCCGGCACTGATGTAATAATCGTCGGTGCTGGAGTTGCTGGTGCTGCTCTTGCTCATACTCTTGGCAAGGTGCATTTCGTTTCCTCTTATCTATCTTTTAAATCCATTTTTCTTCAAATTGTAACGTTTTTCTTAGTGGTTTTATGAGTGAAAATACGTAAGGCTGTGATCTAAAACTTGAAGATTTATATTTTAGTAATTTAGCTTGTATTTAGCACATTCAATAGTGTGTGGAAATGAGTATGCAACAAGGTTCAGTTACAATATTATCATGAATCATGATACCTTAAGCTCATAGTTTTATGTTCAACAAATTTGGATATAATTTGGTATTTTTGGCTTAATGGGTTCCTAAGAGAATCTGTCATAGAATGCAAAAAGTTGGTTGCTTTTGTGATCATTCTTTTCATCTCCTTCAGTAAAATCTTGAACTAGAATCTTATATTCTGTTACCAATTGCAGGAGGGAAGGCGTGTTCATGTGGTAGAAAGAGACTTGACTGAGCCTGATAGAATTGTTGGTGAACTGCTTCAGCCAGGAGGATATCTTAAATTAATTGAATTAGGCCTTGAAGGTATCAATGGAAATTAATATACATCTTGCACCTAACATTTTCTTAGCTGCAGCTGGCTATGGTAGCGAGCAAACTTTTGTATGGTTAAGTTTCTTGGCTAAATCTTGGTGTTTCTCCTAAATTTGTACTACTAACAGGGCGACGAAACATCTGTCTTATGACTGCAGATTGTGTGAAGGATATTGATGCACAGCGAGTGCTTGGATATGCTCTCTTCAAGGATGGGAAAAATACTAGACTATCATATCCCTTGGAAAATTTTCATTCGGATGTTGCTGGAAGGAGCTTTCACAATGGTCGCTTCATTCAGAGGATGAGGGAAAAAGCTGCTACTCTTCCCAAGTAATCTTTCTTGCTTTCTCTTAGGTGATTTACAATGGGTGATCAATCTTCCTAGATCCATGATGCTTGTTGACTTGTTAATGTAGTATTTGTGATATTTTGAGTCTTCTTGTGGAACCTTTCTTTTTGTTTTTAGGTTGTATTGAGTCATTATTTATCACTGCATACTTCCATGTTACTTTCAGCGTACGACTAGAACAAGGAACAGTGACATCCCTCCTTGAAGAAAATGGGACAATCAAGGGTGTACAATACAAAACTAAGGATGGTCAAGAACTAAGAGCTTATGCTCCTCTAACAATTGTATGTGATGGTTGCTTCTCAAATTTGCGTCGGTCTCTTTGCAATCCCAAGGTGAAGTTGTTTTCATGTTTGGATTGTGAAGCATTAATAGATCTCTGTTTCACTTTGGCCATAGATCATGAACACTTCATTTCTCTCATCAACAATCATCTTGATTATGTTGGAAGAAAGTTGTGAAATACCCTTTTATATACAGGAACCCCCATTTTGATAGAAACTTGATTGTGATTATTCTGCTCAACAGAAAAAGTGATTGAAGCATTTTTAACTTTTTGGCAGGTAGATGTGCCCTCTTGGTTTGTTGGCCTGGTCTTGGAGAACTGTGAACTCCCATTTGCAAATCATGGTCACGTTATTCTAGCAGACCCTTCTCCCATTTTGTTTTATCCAATCAGTAGTACAGAAGTCCGCTGCCTTGTTGATGTCCCCGGCCAGAAAGTACCTTCAATTGCTAATGGTGAAATGGCCAATTATTTAAAGGCAAGGGTGGCACCACAGGTATCTATTCTTCATACTACAGGGTTTTGTATTAATTGAAATATGATAAGTGGTCCTGTTATCTTGGTAGCTTTGCTGTAATTTTCCTTGTTAAAAGATTAAGAATCTTTTGATAAGTGATCTAATCAAGAGAGTGTCTCTCACAGCTTCCACCCGAGCTTCATGATGCCTTCATATCTGCAATTGATAAAGGTAACATCAGAACCATGCCAAATAGAAGCATGCCGGCTGATCCCCATCCTACTCCTGGTGCCCTCTTAATGGGTGATGCTTTCAATATGCGTCATCCTCTAACTGGGGGTGGAATGACTGTGGCCCTGTCTGATATTGTTGTTCTACGGGATCTTCTTAGGCCTCTGTGTGACCTTAATGATACAGCTTCCCTAAGCAAATATCTTGAATCATTTTACACATTGCGCAAGGTTAGTCAATTCTTACGATATGTTAGTTAATAATGGCCTTTCTCCGTTTGAATTCACCATATATTATTAAGAAGTCCATGGCTATACCTAAAGAATTATTTTCTCTTTCTATTGGTATAAACTTGTAGGCTGGTTTGAGTTCAATTCCAATGGCAATGTTAAAATGGATTCTTTTCACTGTTTGACCATCTAAATAACCAGTTAATAATTATGTTATTTTTTCTTTTTCCAAATTCAAAATTTATAGTGATAATTTGATTGCATGTGAACTTGAAAGATTGAAATTTTTTATGATGGGCTTGTCACTACCACTCTTGAGTTTTTCTTCCCAACTTTAGCAGGCTCTGAAATTATATGCAGTGTATTTGTTAGAGAAATGTTATTTTCACAGCATTGCTATTTTACTTGTGGCATTGTGATTTTTGCAGCCTGTGGCATCCACAATAAATACTCTGGCTGGTGCCTTATACAAGGTGTTCTCTGCTTCCCCTGATCAAGCAAGGAAGGAAATGCGCCAAGCCTGTTTTGACTACTTAAGCCTTGGAGGTGTCTTTTCATCAGGACCAGTGGCTTTACTTTCTGGTCTAAACCCCCGCCCATTGAGTTTGGTTCTTCATTTCTTTGCTGTGGCAATATTTGGAGTTGTTCGCCTGCTAGTCCCATTTCCTTCACCTAAACGGATGTGGATTGGAGCTAGGTTAATTTTGGTATGTTTTCTTCACCTTCCTATACTGCTGAGGTAGTTTTTTGTCCCACTTTCTTCCCATTTGCCTTTACTTCCTAGTCTTCTGTTCTCTATTTCCATGAGCTGAAGGATCTATCATAGAAATAATCATGCGCCTGAGTACATTTTGTAGTTATGCAAGATAAAGGATTGTGAATGTCATTTTGCTGGGAGTACTCACCAAGATAGCCTGAGCAATAGCATAAAGCAAACCTAGAATGTTACATTTTTCCTCGTTTCTTGTAATCGCACAAATTTGTTTTTTACTTAAACAAATCCAGTTATTCAAAAAGAAAACAATTAAAACAAGAGTCTTGGCAATTAATGCTTTTGGTTATACTGGACATTCCTTCATTTATTAACACATCTTCTATTTTCCCTGCTACAGAGTGCATCTGGTATTATTTTCCCCATAATCAGGGCAGAGGGAGTGAGGCAGATGTTTTTCCCTGCCACAGTTCCAGCAGTATATAGAGTTCCTCCTGTTAATTGATTTGTTCCATCAAGCTACCTCTAGGTTTTGTAGCTCCAAGAGAAACCAGGCTTAGGGTGCATCCTCTTCACTTAAAATGATGAGTGCATGTTAAGTGCATAATGCTTCAGATGACCTGTACACACATTGTAGAATTGAGACTTGAGATGACTGCATACTGTCCATTAATTGTATGAACAGAAATCCGATCGAACTTCTTGAATATGAATAGAAAGAAAACTTTATTAAATTTGTGTACATTTATGACAAGCCTGTTTCTAGAAAGATGATCTTCTCCATGCATGAGACCTTAATCATTCACCAGTTAAGGTAGTGGTGACGCAAGTGAATTGAGGTTGTATATATATTATCTCTACAATTTAGCAACCCACCCAAATTGAGATGAAAGTACTTTTTTTTTTTTTTTATACTTTAACAGTTATACGAAATCAACAAACAATCTAAAGTATTCAGTAATAATATTTAATAAGATGTCTTGATTCGAGTCTGAATTTAATTTACACTCAAGATGTGATAAATAAAATGAGTTGAAAAAATGAGAAACATTGTCTCATACACTCATATTCAACAACCCAAAAATAAACAAAAGAAAAAGTAATATTACATGAAAACCAGAGTTAGCGGCTTTCGAAAACCAGTTAGCTCGAGCCGCCAAGCCCTAGGCTGACCACCTTCTACACGCTGGTTAGTGGTTACGCAAACAATCCTGCACCCTCAAGCCGCCCTCCCCAGTCGGTTTCCGTTTCCCGAAATGTTGAAATGTCTCTCTATCTCGCGAACCTGCCTCAGGTCACTGGCTCAACCACTGACCTCCATTTCTGTCCCATCGTCGTCTTCGTTCTCTATTCTCTCCTCACCGTACTCGACTTCAAAGCACCATGGTAAAAACGGCGAAGAGGAACAATTCGTTTCGCTCTTCAATAGAGACCCAACTAGCCCGCCTCTCCTGTTCCTGGTGCAGCCCCGTCTGCGCCCCAAGACGTTTTTGCAGGCCAAGCTCAACGAGGCTCTTTGCCTCGCCAATTCCCTGGAGGAACAGCGAGATGGGTATTTTGATACTGATTTCTTTGAAAAAGAGTTGCCTCCTCATGTTGTCGTTCAAAACCCTTCTCTTCGATCCTCCAAACCCCGCGCTGGTATGTGAAAGTATTGAATCTCTCTTCTTGGGTCGCTTTTATTTCTTGTATTATGATTCTATTTTTGATTCATGATCCTTTTAATCTGCCTTTCGAATTGGTTTTTGTTTTAAGCTTTCTGTTCTTTAATTCTATCTTGCTTATCAATGGATAGACACATATTTTGGACCTGGAACTGTGGAAACAATCAAGTGCCATCTTACTGATGTGGAGTCCAAGGCAAGGAGCTTTTCTCATTCTTGTCTTTCCATGTTCTAAACCACCAAAATCTGTTTACTGTTTAAGTGGGACTTATGGAATGCAACTTAGATCCTTAATCATTGCCATATCATTTTACTAGGGCGAGGTCGATGCTGTTTTTGTCAATACCATTCTCTCTGCCGTTCAGCAACGTAATTTGGAGGCAAGTGGTGCCTGTATGATTTCTTTTCTGTTTTTGTCAATGCAAGCTGCAGCCCCACAGCTTAATAATATTTTCTCAATTTTCCATTCCCAAGAACAGCGAATTTGGGGCAAGCCTGTGTTAGATCGTGTGGGCCTTATAATAGAGATATTCAATGCTCATGCACACACAAAAGAGGCGAAGCTACAGGTGAAATTGCTTGCTTTACTAGAGAAGTTCCATGGACTGTGGTGTTGCGTGTGCATTTTGGTATTCTATGAAGCTTGTTTTATGGACTTCATTTTCTGGAGCTCTTTTCTTTGACAGGCTGAATTGGCTGCTCTTATGTACAAGAAGAGTAGGCTTGTCCGAGTACGTGGCCCTGATGGACGCCATACTTTTGGAGCAGCTGGGGAAGCTGAAGTTGTTAGTGCCCGGGGGTAAGTTTATTGCCTCAATTTCTTGTAGAAGAGTGGTGGAAATTGCATTCAATATTTAAGTTGGTTCTAATTCTATTGGGAGGTATGGTGCCTTCGCTAATGTATTCCTTTGTTGCCCTAGTCCATCTTGCTCTTGTATAAATGCCATATAAGAGTATAATCCTGTTGCTCTGTTTTGTTTTTGAAAAACAAACCAAATAATTATCCTGAGAAGAGCAGTTTGAAGAAGCAGCATTTTGTACCAAGATCTAATGACACTTATGGTGAATTTGACCTGATCCATGTGTAGATTCATCACTCCTCCTCTGCCCAACTAAAAGAAAAGCAGTCATGTCTGGTCATTTACAGGAGTTATAATAATTTCTTCAAATTCTTGAAATGGTTTTGAATATGTTCAAATACTGCTCGCAGGAAAGGAAGTGGAGGACGTGGTTCTATGAGTGGTGCTGGAGAAACAGAACTTGAGCTTCAACGTCGAAGGTATGTTTCATTCTAATTCATGGGAGGATTCTTCAGTTACTGGTATTTTCTTTACTTTAAGTTTCTGTGTGTCATAAGAGAAGAAAATTAGTTTCTGTTATATAAGATGTTTGACAGTATCAACTTATTGAATTTTGCCATTGAATTTTACGTTAAAAAGAGGATTTTAATTGTGGTTCTCTGCCTCTGCCAGTATGATAAGTTTTATCTTAACATTTGTGTATTTAGATGTTAACCAAATGGAACTATAATCTCAGAATTATGGAACGGCGGAGTCTATTGTTATCCAAGATTGAAGAGGTTCGACGAACCCGTGCCATGCAACGTGCTGCTCGTAAGAGACGTGGTGAACTTCAAGGTCATGGTCTGCCTACTGTTGCTGTCGTAGGGTACACAAATGCTGTAGGTGGTTAAAATATAATCTGATCAAAAACTTGTTTATGTTGCTGCCATAGAGAAAGTTTGTTTGTCTTTTAACAGTCTAAAATATTCATTTGGTTTCTTGTTATCTCTAAGCATTTTGATCTCTTCCTCTTTTGATAGGGAAAATCTACATTAATCAGTGCGCTCTCAGATAGTGATCTTTATAGTGATGCACGGTATTTATAGTTATAGGCTTAAAATATTTGTTCCTTGAATTTGGATCCTGTATTGCTCAATTTGATTCTTAGATGTCTTGTTTTTTGCCTAATTGGGGGCATGGACTTTGTGCAGATTGTTTGCAACCTTGGATGCTAGACTAAAAGGTGTTATTCTTCCTTCAGGGTAAGATGATCCTCATCTAACCTAATTTTGCTTTCTCTCATGTCATGAGACTTGAAGATAAGAGTAGTCTTTTTAGATTTTATCTTTATGATCTTTTATCCTTCACTTGTTTAATCATATGGATAATGTTCAGGAGGAAAGTGCTACTTAGTGATACTGTGGGATTTATTTCAGATTTGCCAGTGCAGGTAACCAAGAAGCATGTTCTGTTTATCTTTTAATAATACAGGTTATTGGTTTATCTTGTACCCTGGCTCAAATCAAACTTACTTTTGTAGTTAGTGGAAGCGTTTCATTCAACTTTGGAAGAAGTGGTAGAAGCTGATCTCCTCCTGGTATGAATTTACTACTTTGTTGCAGTTCGGGGTTTGCAATTTCTTTGAAACTCATTAACCTTATGGTCACTTCTTATCTTGGTCATATGTGAGAAAGGTCACGGTTGGTTCATGGAAAGGCCATTCCATGATTATTACGTGAAAATAGAGGGAGAGTATGACAGGGTAGGAATGTTCATTATGTATTTTCTTTTAATGTGAGGAAATGAAGTGGTGATAGTTAAAACCTAGGAAGAAGAGAGCAGTAGCTATTACCAACTAATTCCTACTTTTTCAAAGAAAAATTATATTCACCTTTTTTATTTTGCCAGCCTCTCCTTATTTTTTTTTATCTTTTATTTATTTTTGTTTTTTAATCATGGAACAGCCATTCCATGAACCAAAGAGTTTAAAAGTTATATGTTATCATGCTCCTCTTTTATTCCTCCTTTTATATGGTAAAATATTTATCATGCCGTATAGCAGAATCACATTGGTCTTTTGAATTTAAATTGAGAGACTGCTGGTAGTATAACTCAGCTAAGTTTTGCACTGTACAAGTTGGGTAAGTAGTAAGCACTTTAGGCATCATAATTCTCTATTAGTGGATTGCTAAAGAGCTTCTGCTAATTATCTTTAATAAGAAAAAAGAAGGCTTGTTATTTGAATCAAGCTAGTTCCTTTGGATATCAACTATCATGTGAAACAAGGGATTATTTTATTTTATTTTGTTGTTACTGTTGGTCAAACTTTTTAGTACATAGTTTTGTTGATCTAATATAGCAGTATGGCCATGAGAAATTCCAAGACAATGTCATACAATCAATAATCTCTGATGCAGTGTTACATTTGAAATATGCATCTCGATCTCTTTTTGGCTCCATGTTTCAATCAGTACAAATCGAAATAAGTCAAGATTGTTACTCTATTAAGTACACTTTTAATTGTCTAATGGATTCTTCATGTACTGATGCAGCATGTGGTAGACAGTACGGCCCCTAACCTTGATGAACATTGTTCAACAGTGTTGAAAGTTCTACAGCAAATTGGAGTTTCAGAGGAGAAAATTCAGAATATGGTAGAAGCCTGGAATAAGGTAACTAGAATGCACTATCTGCCCCCTGCTTCCTTCAAAAATCTGGCCTATGACATAATAATGGAACTGTCAAAATGTGTTATCAACTTCTAACTTCACAATCTGTGCAGATTGATTACCAAGAAGAAATGGATGATGAAGAATATATGGATGAAGGTGAAGATGCTGAAATTAGTGATTTATCAGGTCCAAAAGATGGCAACACTGACAATGTTTTAGGAGAGGAAGCTGACAATGTGGCGTTTGAGCAATTAGATGGGAAGTCTATTGATAATTATGCTGCTGCTGAAGATGATGCATATATGGATGACAAGCAAGATGATTATTCAGATGGCTGGCTGGTTGAAGAAGAAGAATGCAACTCTGTCGATGATTATTGGAATACCCTTAATGACCAACAAAACGAGTCCCCTAATAACTGGAGTTTGGAAAAGGATTCTCAAGCCCAAACTCAAGCTCAGCATGCTCCACATGTCAGGATATCTGCTATAACAGGAGTTGGCTTGCAAGAATTGTTAGAAATTATTGATGAAAGGCTAAAAGCTCAGGATGAGAAGGTAAAGCCTCAAAAAGTAGTGGAAAGTGACCTCTTCAATCGAAAATGGAGGCCCCCTCGCAAAGATGATGGTGACAATGACATAGCAGTTCAACAGTAGCATGGTTCCAGGATAAGTGTCACAGTTGGCATGAATCATTAGGAAACTGAAGGAACAAAAGGGGAGTCTCTTACACCGTGTTAGTATTTGTTTGGGTATGATAGAAGATTGTCATCCTAGACAGGCATCAGCTACAGAGCAAGCATGAGTCCTCTCTCCTTTCATGAGTGTTATGAATAATCAATGCTGCCTCCTAATCTTGCCCATTGAGCAAAATAAAAAAGAGGCTGTACATTAGACATATCCAATGTTGCTGTTAAGATTTATATGGTGTCTTGAGCAATCCATATTTTCAATTTTGATATGTAGCTCGTGTAATGTTTTTAATTTTAAGAGGGAAGAAGTAAGACTTATTTATAGATCACAACCATTATTGAATTAAAATTTAAGTCATGTTTGATTAGAGTACTCCTTGATTATTTATTGATGTAAAAAGAAAAATAAATATTAAAACTTAATTATTTTTAACTTTTAATTTCTCAATTTTAGGTTTTTTTTTCTCTGTTTTTCAGTTTTAGAAAGAATAATCATTACTAATAATCAAACAAGTCCTTGGGCTATCTTTAATTTGGCCAGGTTGATCTTATATTTGTTATTTAATCATTATATATATATTTGTTAATTAATACTCCATGATAAAACAATTTATATTTATTAATACTTATATTTAATAATAACTTAAAATAATCATATAATTGATATTTCTAAACTCTAAATGCCATAACTAGTTGTTTCAAAAAAAAAAAAAATCAACATTGCTAAAAAGACCATTTTTCATATCCTGCCACGTCTTTGTCTTACCAACTTACAAGCACAAGAACAATGATTCAAATGAGAGATATTTTTTTAAATATAATTTTATATATCAATTAAATAATTAAATTTTTTATTTAAAATTTAAAGTTATAATATTAAATTTATTTATTTATATAAAAAGATTATATGTATATGAACAATCAATTGCGAAGGTGTTTTAATTCCTACAAAACGGTGTCGTTCCACTTGCCGACTCTCCGTAGGACGTTTCCGGAATCGCGGGTTGATTTTTCAGTGAAAAAAGATTGAAAGCGCTGTCGTATTCACAATATCTCAGATTCCATTGCACAGTCACTAACGAAATGAAATAGAGCTGCTACTATTGCTGCGAAAATAGCTAAGAGGTAAAAACTCGACACTCGCAGCTCCAGTATCTCTCACCCTAAATGCTTGCTGATGCTCTTTTCTCCATCTAAGGTAATCTCTCATCTCTCGCTTGCTCATCTTCTTCATGGATCTGCTGCTGCTTCAATTCTCACTTTCCTTCAACTGATGTTTATGTCTGTTTGAAACTCTATACAAACAGATCCAGCGAAAGCTGTTAATCTCCCTGTTTCTTGTGATTTCAACTTTTCTTGGAGCTTTTCTCGATTTTTCGTCGCGAAATACATTCAATTCAGTGATTTCTGTTCTCTTTTGCTTTGAGGAGGCGGAGAATTGAGCATTATCTTCTATTCTGTTCTGGCATGAACAGTTGACACCTTAAAATCTGTTGTTGAATTTGAATCAGTGTAAATAGCGAGAAAGTGTTCTGTTAGAGTAGCCATGTCAAGGAGGCCAGTGAGTTCCACTCGCCGTTTTGTGGACAGTGGAAACTTTCCTTTTGCCGGTGCTCTACATTCAAAGTCACGATCTTCTCCCATACTCACCATTGGTCTTGTAGTTGTGGTACGTTTACTTTTTCATATCTATGTAGTTTTTGTTTTTGAACTCCAACTATCGCCATTTATATGCATATTTTTTGTAAAACTTGCAGGGAGCTTTTCTTATCATCGGCTATGTTTGTAGTGGCTCAGGTTCATATATTTAGTTTTAGTTTTTATAACGCTATTCTTTGTTTTGTTCGTGTGGTTCTATACTCCGATTAAAGCTGTTCTTTATTTGAAATACAGGTAAATTTCAAGGTGAAGCAGTTAGTAGAATTGAAGGTAAGTTTTGTTTTTCCTTATTCTGCTTCATTTGTCTTTCAGTTTCAATTGTGTTAATGAGGTTACTGTTGTATTTGATACTTGCCAAATAATATGAAAACTGGGTTTGTTGTGATAAGTGATAATGCCTCAACGAAACTACTTATATTTTTAAAAGATTAGCTTGTTAAGCATTTAAAGTTATTTTAGCATCTATATAACTGCTAAATCACGATCTAGACAGTTCTTTTAAACAAAATCGATTTCAGGTCTCACATCAGGATATTCTTGTTAACCGTTTCTATTTCTTGGGAAAGAACGGGAAGAAGATTTTTATGCTTGCTATGAACTGAGACTGCAAATCCTATTTGCTTCCCCCATGCGATTTATATACAAATATTGTTGGTTCCTCTGAAGTGCTAATATTTTATTTTTTGCAAAAGTTCCAATAAACAACACAAAAGAACTGTCATCTAGGCAGTTGGACATTGGGTTTTTTCCAACTGAAAGAACTGGTAATAAATTAGAGAAACCGCATTAATTCCGGAATCCAGAAATGTTCATACTTCCTACAGTTGAAGAATTTGGTCTGTGTCTTTGTTATTCAATGCTGTTAATCTTGGCTGACAGAGTACCATTTTGAACCATTTGAAGTCATGTCCTATTTCAATTCTTTGCATGAATAATATTTCTACATCTGGAGTCAAAAGTGAATTTATGGTTCAAAATGGGTTTGAACTACTTCAAATAAAGGAATGATATGACATTTATTATTTTAAAACATAACTAATTACCTTCCGTAAGTATTCTGGCCAATGTTAGTGGGGCATTGTCATTCTGCAGGTGACTATTCATGCATGTTAGAAGTACAGAGGGCAATACCTATTCTCAAGAAAGCATATGGTAGCAGCATGCACAAAATATTGCATGTAGGCCCTGATACTTGTTCTGTAGTATCTAAACTGTTGAAAGAGGATGAAACTGAAACATGGGGTGTGGAGCCATATGACATAGAGGATGCAGATGCAAACTGCAAGAGTCTAGTGCGCAAAGGCATTGTCCGTGTGGCTGATATCAAGTTCCCTCTTCCCTATAGACCAAAGTCATTTTCTCTTGTTGTTGTGTCTGATGCTCTTGATTACCTATCTCCGAAATACCTGAACAAGACTCTTACTGATTTAGCAAGGGTAGCTGCTGATGGTCTTGTTATTTTTGCAGGTCATTACTTATTCTTTTCTTTGATATTCATTCCTTATTCTTTTGGATTACCTCTATATTATAAACATAATTTTGTGATAATTGTCATATGCTAGAGGAATCTGGCTTTGTTATCTACTTTCTCTTCATCCATGCGGTCAATTTCACTGAAGGGTTTTCCCTCTTTTTCTTTTTATTATTTATTATTATTATTATTTTTTGGGTTCCATGCTCGGAGTAATTAATGTATACTTTGGTATATGTGAATTTTTAAACATCTTTTATTTGTGTTTCAGGTTCCCCTGGTCCTCAAAGAGCTAAAGTTGCAGAATTGTCCAAATTTGGGCGGCCGGTGAGTGGCTACATACCTTAATGGAATCTAGAATTAAAACAGGCCACAAACCTTATTTTGTTTTGAATCTAATTTAACTTTTAACGGAGATTTTTTTTTGTTCAGGTTTTGCTTTTTAAATATTATTTAAATTCATTACTTTTTCTAGGGCTTTCACATATAGAGAAGACAACTAATTTGACAGAAAAATATAGATCAGATATTAATGTGTTTGGTTGGAACATGTAGTGGATCTAATATGCAGAATAGGTTAATGAATGGCGTGATGGAATTGTGTTGAAAAAAGTCCAAAAATCATCGTCATTGACTTAATGACTCTTTGGACTTGGGTTGCTGTATGATTTCTCTTTTCACTGAATTCAGCACAAGTGATAAAATCCATTAACTTTTCAAATAAAATATCAGAGTATGAAGGTAGACACACACAGACACACACATCTATGCCAGGTTTATTCTGAAGTTGAGTTGCTATATTGGCCTTATAATTGACATGGGTGCTTTATCTGTGAAGGCCAAAAGGCGGACTTCATCTTGGTGGATTCGCTTTTTCGTCCAAACAAACTTAGAAGAAAATGAAGCTGCCATTAAGAAGTTTGAGCAGGCTGCATCGAAGAGGTCATATCAGCCAGCATGCCAAGTGTTTCATCTAAATCCTTA
>BPVZ01000008.1:3491032-3508871 GCA_020521535.1 Rubroshorea leprosula
TGAGGTTAATTTTGCTGAAATTGCTCCTCTACCAATAGGTTGGATTGATAATGATGTAGTTTATGAGGATTGGGGACCACAAGATAGGGTAGGCCAGAATGGTAACAATGAAGTTAATGAGGGAGAAGAGGAAGGTAACATAGGGAACGTAACCCAAGATAGGCCAATTGGTGGTAATAAGGGTAAATTTGGAAATTCATTTGAAAGAGGTGAATGCAGTAATAGAGGTGGCTGTGAAGAAGAGTGTTCTATTGATGATTGGAGCTCAACAGATGAAGAAGCAGATCCTGTTGATGGTAGTGACAGAGATGATGATGAAGCCATTGCTGTGAAGGCTACTGCAAGGTCTCTAAGGAGACCAACAAAAGGATTAGAAGTTCCTCCAGGTTTTGAGGGTTCAAAAACAAGGGTTAGGTACAAAACTGTTGCAAAGAAACCAACTCCTAGATATACTCCCACAAAGAAAGCAACAGATCCAACCTCAACATCTACAAGCAAAGGGGTTCCAATAGATCTTGTTGAGAAGGCCAGAAGCAGAAAGGAAAAGGCCAAGCTTGCAGAGAAGAGGTATAAAACATTACCACAAGGTAGGGAGTCTTACAAGGGGAAGGACTTAACCCCTAAAAAAGGAAAGAAGGGAGATCCGACACATCCATCCTAATCAGTTCCAGTTGATAATGATGAGTGCTAATACAGTGATAATGATGGGAGAGATAGTGAATATGCTCCAAGTGATGATGCTGGCAAGTTGAGGGACTCATCAACAGATTCTGAAGATGACATTTTTCCTGCTCCTAGGGCAGCAGATAGACCAAGAAGAGCTGCAAATGTCTACTTTAATCCTGCTTGGGATGTCCCTATTTTTGAAGTTGGAATGAGGTTTCAAAGTTCCAAACAATTCAAGGAAGCAGTCAAACGTTATTCTGTGAGGAAAGGATGTCCTCTTATACACATTAGGAATGAACCTAAAAGGCAAAGGTTTGTTTGCAAGTCTGGTTTGTGTAGCTGGGAGATTTATGCTTCATTTGAGAAAAGGGACGACGGTTGCAAGGTAAAGAGTTACTACCCTGAACACACTTGCTTTAGAAATCCTAACAACAAGATGATGACTTGTGAGATGGTGGCTGAGTACTTTAAAAGTAGAATTTATGCCACTCATTTCATAAAATGTAAAGACATGATGACATTTGCTTATAATGAGCTTAGGGTAAATGTCAACTTCAAGAAATGTGAAAAGGCAAAAAGAATGGTTTTAAAGGAGATGGAAGGAAATTACAGAGATGAGTATGCTATGATTAATGCGTTTGGGATGTATTTGAAAGAAGTAAACCTTGGGAACTCAGTTTTTATTACAACTGATGAGAATTCTGCTGGTAAAAGAGTGTTTAGTAGGATGTATGTGTGTTTGAAAGCAGTTAGTGATGGTTGGAAAAAAGGATGTAGACCAATCTTTGGGGTTGATGGTTGTTTTCTTAAGGGAATATGCAAGGGCATATTGTTATTTGCTGTTGATAGAGATGGAAATAACCAGATGTACCCAATTGCATGGGCTGTCGTTGAGTCAGAAAACAATGATTCTTAGCAATGGTTCATGGAAAAAGCTTGTAAATGATTTGGAGTTGGGCGATGGACATGGTTACACCATGATTTCTGATAGACATCCAGTAAGTATTTATCACAATTATTATTAAATTTTTATGATTAGGGACAATATGTGTTTGTTATAATAATTACGTGCATATTTAATTGTGCAGGGCGTTATTAATGCAAAGGCAGAGGTATTACCATTGATTTGGCATAGATATTGTGCAAGGCACTTCTACTGCAATCTTGCAAGGCGAAATAGAGGTGATGACATCAAGCTTGCATTTTGGTTGGCATGTAGGGCAACCAATGAGTTCGACTATCTGGACAAAATGGATGCTTTGAGGGCGTTGTCTGAGGAGGCTTATGCTGAACTGAATGAACTACCTGGTAATTTCTAGTGCAAGGCCTTTTTTAATGAGTATTGTAAGTCTGATGTGGTCGATAATAATATGTGAGACTTTTAATGCATGGATTTTGGGTGCAAGATGCAAGGCCATTATTTCAATGTTTAGGACTTTAATTGACCAGCTCATGGAGAGATTTAAAGACAAAAAGTTGTTTGTTGATACATGGGCAACTAATATTGCACCTAGAGTTCTGAAGAAGATCAATGATAATAATAACCTGTCAATGAAATGCAATGTGAGGTGGAATGGTGACAATGACTTTGCTGTGTTTGATGGGCATACACAGCATACACATGTGGTCAATGTCCATGAAAGAAATTGCTCATGTAGAGAATGGAACCTCACTGGAATTCCTTGCTCATACGCTCTTTGTGCATTAAGATTCAAAGATTGGAGTTTTGAGTACTTTGTTGATGAGTACTACAAAAAGGAAAAGTACCTTCAAACTTATGGGACAGCACTAGAATGCCTCAGAGGGAACGAAGTGTTGAGAAGGAGGCCAGAAGGAGGATGTTTGCCATTGGAGATGAGATCAATGCCAGGGCGCCCTAGAAGGAATAGAAGAAGGGCAAAGGATGAGCCTTTGAAACTGAAGAAGGGGAAATTGACCAAGTTATCAAAGCATGGATCTGTGTACACTTGTAGTGTGTGTGGTGAACAAGGGCACAACAAAGCTGGATGTCCACAGAAAGACAAACAAGCAGGCCCTAATCAAACCAAGGTAACTTTGCTATTGCACTTTATTTGTGCAATGTTACACTTTATTTGACATGTTAACTTTATTGAATGGCAGGTCAAGAAAACAAGTAAAAAGAGTTCAAATCCCACACAAAAACCAAAAGCAACAAAAAAGAGCACAAAGGTTGGTAAAAAAGGTGATACTGTCTGTCTGGGAGGGGTCAAAGGAAGAACAAGAAAAGCAAAATGAAAGCTTAATGATAGTGTAAGAAAAAATAACAATATTTACTGTGTACAATTCCTTTTTTTTTTTTTTTTGTGTTTATAACTTTTTTTTTTATGTATAAGGTAATGAAATGTGCACCTTAATTTTTTCTGTTCAGTTCATGGAGGTTGCTGGCATTGTCATTGATGAAGGCAAAGCGGAAGTGCAGAACAAACAGGGTTCGAAAAGAAAGGGAAAGGATAAGGCTTGAGAAAGCATGAAGGCTGTATTTTGTTTGGCATGACTACTTTTTTGTTTATTGGCAGTGTATACAGTTACTGATTTGGCCTTTAATGTTAGGCCTTAATGTTATACTCTTATTTATGTATGAAAAATGTATTTATGTGCTAGTGAACTCTGAACAACCTATTGGTGCTATGAAGTACAATGTTCTTTTGGTTCTTTTATTTGTTACAAAATGTTTATCATCTGCTGTTATTTTACAGTTTTTAGGTTATCAGAAACCTAAGTATTTATTATTTATGTCTTGATTTACAAATAGCTTTACAAATGTAAAAGAGCCCTTTTTCCATTGCTGCATAACATATTCAATTACATTACAATGGTTTATAGGCATGTTCTCAAAGCTTCCAAAATTTTGGTCATCACATATGACCACAAAACACCAAAAGAAGGGCCATACATTTACGCTTGAAACACCACCTACCCACTTAGAACAACACCCAAAACATCAAATACACAACCATTAGAACAAAGACACCAAATACAGTATGAACCATTAATTTTTTGAGCTCAACACCAACAGAGGCTGCAATCAAGACATCAAATTTCCTTTCAACAATATCATTCATAGCATTTGCCACAGTTTTCTCAATAATTTCATCAAATTTTTGTATGGTGTCCTCATCTGTTGTAGAAATGGTGTGGCTTGACTCAACAACTGCACCTCCATTCACTCTATTTCTTAATTGCCTTCTCAATACTGAATTTTCTATTGTAAGAGCCTTTTTCTCGGTAATCAACAACTTTAGTAACTCAATGGCTCTCTCATGGGACAATTCCAAGTCATGCCAAACAAAATACGGGCACTTTAAATCCTATCACTAAACAACCTAAAGTAGTAAATAAAAATTGGAAGAAAACAACAAACAAAAGATAAGTAATATTACATTGGCTTAAGGCAGAACCCCAAATTTACCTCATTCAAGAAGTTCCGGCAACCATAAAATCGTCTCCCAATGCTCCATGGTCTCCATGAAGTCCACCTTGGTGCCTTGAAGCCACACTCACAGTACATTTGAGGACCTTCATAGTTGTGCTCAACCAACCCAACATCCCTCACAACTGTTCTCGCCATTGCACCATCACTTGCACCAGCAGAGGCTCGACCAGGTCCAGCTCCAGAATTAGAGGAAGATTCCATGCGAATAAACTCACACACACCCACAATCTTTTCCCCTCGACTAATTTCAAGAAGGAATTGTAGAAATGAGAGAAAGCCTTGTGGTTTTGTGGTTTTGTGGTTTTGAATTGAAGAAAACCCTAACCCCCATCTTTGAAAACTCTGAACTATGGGAAACAAGTTGGTCATCAAATATCGATTAAAAATGGGATAAAGAGTGGGACCCACCAGTCATATTGTCAAACAAAGGGCGCGCAAATGACACGGTGTGTGAAAAAGAGTGGAATTGGTACACATCAGCATCCAGCGTGTAAAAAAACGACACGCTGGCACGGGCTAAATGGAGATCGTGACGGTGATGACGTCACTTGTTAGATAATGATCGATTTGGGTAGATTGATACTTTTGGGGTGTCATTTGTCCATGCTTTTTTTTTTAGGGTTGGATCCGTCCCTACCCATATTTGTCGGGGGGTGATTTGAGGGTTCTGCCAAAAATATTTCCTTTAGTTTTCTTCTTCTTGTTCCTTTTTTCTCACAAGTCGTAAAATGAAAGGTAATTAACTCCTTAATTGAAAAAATAGAGTGGGTCCGCCGGCCCCTCATTGCAACGCGCTTTGGCGTCGGTGTTGGATACTTGCTCAAGTTTAGCAAAGCGCGAGCGTAGATACACTGGGCGATCGTAGATATGCTCTAGTCATGGTTTTACGTAATCCTTAATTAACTTATGTTTGGGGGCAATCTGTCTTGGTGATCAAAAAGGTCTTTTCAAAAATACTCTTAAATTAATTGCTAAATATTTTTATAAAAAAAATTTTCCTCAATTTTATTTTATTTTTTTAATTTTTAGAAGTACAGTCTGCCTCTATAGTCTATATCAATGTTTTCAAAACCGGACCAGTCATTGAACCGTTTTCAAGTCCGGTTCCTGATTTGACCGGTTCAATTGGTTGAACCAATGAACCAACCGGTTCAAACAATAAAGAAGGTTTGATGAGAGGAGCAAGCTATAGACATGGATTTTTTTATTTGGTGTTGATAATTTTGTAATTTTGTTAAAGTTAAAGGTTAAAATGGGTATAAGAAAGGAATGGGAAGGGTGAAATTGGAAAAAATTGAAAGAAGATTGCATGAGAAATTGAACCGGTGATTTTTTTGGTTCCACCGGTTCTACCGGTTTTTATCGGTTTTTGATCGGTTTTGACCTCAAACGGTTTTCTTATATGAACCGAATCGTTTTTATCACCGGATACCGGTCCGACCGGTTCAACCGGCCGGTCCGGTCCGGTTTTAAAAACCTTGGTCTATATATAATTCATTCACAATGTGACTCTTCACTAAACCAAACAAACATTGCCAACATCGTTCCTTCAAGGCTTCAATTCACTATACCATCAAGTTATCTTCAGTCTCTTTCTAGCTTTCTTAACTCTTCTTTCTGGGAAAGTTTATATTCCTCTTTCAGAGCAAAAATGGGGTTGTCTAGAAAAGTTAGATGCGACACTCACGAACAAAAATCCTCTTACTTCCTCGGATGGAAGGAGTACGAGAAGAACCCATATGATGATGTTAAGAATCCTGAGGGAATCATCCAAATGGGACTTGCAGAGAATCAAGTATAACAAATTTGTTCTTTCTTGTTAGTATTGATACATTAGATGATAATTAATTGATGAAGCACCCCACATGCAGAGTCTTAATTATTATTCTTTGTTTTGAAAATTTTTCAGTTGTCCTTCGACATTTTGGAGTCATGGCTGGCTGAAAATCCAGACGCGGCCGGATTCAAGAGGGATGAACAATCCATATTCAGAGAGTTGGCTCTGTTCCAAGATTACCATGGGCTCCCTGCATTCAAGAAGGCATTGGTAGATTTCATGGCAGAAATTAGAGGAAATAAAGTAACATTTGATCCAAACCGCATAGTACTCACCGCTGGTGCAACCTCTGCAAATGAGACTCTCATATTCTGCCTGGCAGACGCCGGTGACGCTTTTCTCCTTCCGACTCCATACTATCCAGGGTACGTTTAAAAATGACTTTAGTTTATTTCTACTTTTCCTGTTTCTATTTTGCTAAGCAACACATCCTTATACGTGAAAATTACGTTACTGAATTATGCTCTATTTTGCTTCAGATTTGATAGGGATCTGAAGTGGAGAACTGGGGCGGAGATTGTACCAATTGAATGCACAAGCTCCAATGACTTCCAAATCACTGAATCGGCTCTTGAAGAAGCTTATCAACGTGCTCACAAGCGCAACCTAAGAGTTAAGGGAGTCTTAGTCACCAACCCCTCTAACCCATTGGGCACTTCAATGAGCCGCGCTGAATTAAACCTTCTGGTTGACTTTATTTCCAAGAAGGAAATTCATTTAATCAGCGACGAAATCTATTCTTGCACGGTTTTTTCCTCTCCAGGATTTGTAAGTATCATGGAGATTGTGAAAGATAGGAAGTTGGAGAACTCTTATGCTTTTAACAGAGTTCACCTTGTGTATAGCCCCAACTTTCAGATTGGTTAATTAATCCTGCAGCATGTTTGTCTAGCAATAGAGGAGGGATTAATTGAAATATGATCTATAAGAGGGAACTAACATTGGATACCTGTTGCTTTGTATAACTTTATGGGTTGAGTACCCTTGTACTCAGTTTGATAATATTCATTTTCTTTGCTGTTCAAAAAAAAAAAGTTGGGGCAATTTACTCCAACGATAACATCATGGATACCACCACGAAAATGTCCAGCTTTGGCCAAGTTTCCTCCCAAACTCAGTATCTTCTCTCGGTAATGCTTTCCGATCATAAATTTACGAAGAATTACATTTCAGAAAATCAAAAAAGGTTGAAACAACGACAGAGAATGCTTGTTTCCGGGCTAGAGGTAGCTGGTATCGGCTGCCTGAACAAGAGCAATGCGGGGTTGCTCTGCTGGGTGGATATGAGGCACCTTCTCAGCTCCAACACGTTCGAAGCAGAAATGGAGTTCCGGAAGAGAATAGTTTATGATGTCAAGTTAAATATCTCTGCGGGTTCTTCATGTCATTGCACGGAGCCAGGCTGGTTTCGAGTGTGCTTCGCTAACATGTCCGAAGAAACTCTGAGGGTCGCCATGCAACGGATGAAGGTTTTTGTGGAGTCCATCTCCCATGTCTGCAGTCAGAGCAATCATCAAGCTTTGAATAACTCAAGACGGCAGAGGCCGCTCACCAAGTGGGTTTTCCGGCTACCTTTCCAACATGACCGTGAGCCGGAGGGACGGTAGTCTGGCAGACGTCATCATGTGAATCATTGTCACGTGTGAAGACATTGTTATACTTGATTGTTCAATATTAATAGAAAACAGCCAACGAAACTAAACTAAATAGTTAAATGGTTTTTTTTTTTTTTTTTTTTGAGAATAAAAGATTTTGAGTTGAGAATAAGAGATTTTGAATTCAATTCATATGATATACAAATAAAGTAAAATAAAAAATGAGATATGATTGCTTTTTATTGTGTAACTAATATAAAATATATATATTAATAAAAAATAAATACTTGTTCAAAAAAAAATATTAATTGGAAATAAATATTTCCTACTTCTATGTTATAATTTATTTGCGTGTGTTTTACGTATATATTGTATGTTGCTTGTATTATAATTTATAATTAACACTACTACTATTATTAGTACGTCCGTATAATCACAAATATTTAACTAGAGAAAGATAGACGTGTGAATACGCGTAAGTTCCCCAGCGAGATCACCGGTGGCGGTGGAGACGGTGACATCTGCTGCTGCCGACGGGGGCGGGTGGCGGGTACCATATATCTCCAATTTACTCGGTCAACCGACCTTATCATTAGCTTGGCATTTATGATGATCCCCTAATCGTTGTCTAAGCCGGATGAGAAGGAAGAAATAGCTCCCTCCCACTCAGAACTTTTATGTATTTTTTTGCTTTTACGTTCTCTTAATTTTGTGTGGTGAGTGTTGAATGCTCCAAAGTGCCAAAAGGCATATATAGGCGTGCTTCTTTGGGGTTTCCAAAAATAGCCTTTTCCTCTAGGTTTGAAAATGGAGATATAGCTGAGAAATGAATTAATCCACACGGCCAACGAGTTTACTGTTAAAATTGGATATTTGAAATGTTAAGTTCAAATCTAAGACATACTACATTGAGAAAGAGAAGGGCTACCACAAAAAAGAAAAAAAAAAAAATTGGTTAAATATTTAAAGATTAAAATCTACAATTTCATAATTATAAATTCAAACCATCATATTTACAGGTGTTTTATATTTAATTCTATTACGATCATAAAAAAATAAAAATAGCCAAGTCCCCTGTGCACATCAAACAAGAATTATTTAAAACTCTTTCAATAACCCAACTTCGTGTGCTATTAAAAACATTAATAAGGGTCCTCGCAGATAAAAAAATATTACTAGGGGTCCTTTTTTAATGGTATTAAACTACTATTAATAGTAAGAGTCCTTTATTTTAAGTTTTCCATTATCCGCGGTTACACCGGTCACAACGGTCCGTGATCCTTACATGCGATGACTGACGAGTAGTTTTATGCTTGTACTCATTAATAAATAAATTAAGAATGATGGTAAATGAGATAAAATTTTAAAATTAATAATATAATATAAATGATATGATTTAAAATATTAAAAAAAAATTTATATTATTTTATACTTAATTTTTTATTTATTAAGATATGCAATATCATATATATTAACTAACCTAATAACATAGTATGTCTTTTTTATTATTACTCATAATTAAATCAAGTCTTTGTTTTGAAATTTTGAAACTAATTATTATTAATTAATAACTTTAATTGAATGAATTAGATATTATGATATGAATTATAAATAATGATAATGTATTATGTACTAATTATCAATTATTAATTAAATTTAAACAATTAATCTTAACACTTTCTAAATAATTTAGAAACCAAAGTAGGAACATTGCTCCATCTTCGTGATCTTGTCTTGTTTAGTGAGCATGCAATTTATCTGTCCTATTTATCAAATTCATGTTCACAATTAATAATTTAATATCATATGCACCAAACTCTAAGCTTAAAAAAAATTAGTCTTAAATGCAATATCGAGGCACATGTAAATATTGGTTAGAGTATGTTTATCACATTGAATCTGTCTGCATAATTAAAAATTATAATTATATATCGTCCTACATTAATATATAAATAAAGCGATCTGCATTGACTATCAAAAATAGAAAACTAGGTTAATTGATCAGTTGGTAAGTTTTCATAATCGATTTTTCGGTTATTATGGGCGGCGGATCGAATCCGGATCACACCAATTTCAAGTTAGGAGAATCCTCAGATCTCTAAAATGGAAATCTTTAATTTAATCAGACAAATGCCATTCCAGCCATAAGAGCAAGTGAAACCAGTTTTCACCAGTCTCATTTTGCTGGGAAAAAAAGAAGCATGACAGGTTAATAAAACAGTTTTTAAGGGTCTAATGATTTGGATTTTGATGCAGACTTTTGAAGAAATATCACAAACATGATTAAGAAAGCAGTGTCTTCATAACTCCTTAGACACCAACATTTCAATTAAACTATATCTACTCACCTCTGTAATGTCTGCTTGAGAGAGATCATAAGGACAATTATTGACAAGAAAGGTAGAAAGCATAATGTTTCATCTTAATATTGATATTGATTCATCTTTTTATACACAATCTAAATTAACATCAAACATGTGTATGCATGTCCAAGAACTTTTCCTGCAACATTTCAGAAACAGTTAAACATCAACCATAAAATTAATTGGTAACAGATAAAAAAGCTTGTCTTATATTTATAAATTACTGTGGGGTTTTTTAGTTACCAAAAACAATTTGGAAGTTATTTATTTTCTTCAATTTGAATTGCACGATGACAAAGTTGATTACGTGGGTATGGGAGGCTGGTGGGAATCACATGAGGAAGGGCAGAGCAGCACAGGCATGAGGGGATGCACTCCCCTTGGGTGCTGCCTAGGCTGATGGCTACACGAGGGTCCCTACCAACATGAGACTGCCTCCCCAAGCTGATGCCCTGAACCGACTTCCCATACCAACAAAATTTTAGTATCCTCAATATATTTGGGTCCCAGATATGAGATTGCTGTTTTGTTGGGATTTTTCATTTTGAATGATTGAGGAGGAATCACAGAGTTGCTCTTCTTGTTCTTTGTCTTCTTATAAATAGGCTAACATAATGGGAAATTAAAATAAAACTGAAATTAATTCGTGAATTATATTTTATTTTTCAAGCCCATACTTTTAAACTTAAAAGTTGCTTAATGATCAAATTTGTTCAATATTAAATCAATTGGAATGCAATTATAGACAAAATTATATACTAATTGTGATTCTAGACCCTGATCACTTAATCCTCCTTTGAGTCAAACAAAATATATTTTCTATTTCTATAGGATATATAGAATTTTCTGTTTAATTTCTATAATTTAAATGTTAGCTTATGAGCTAGTAATTGTGCACATTGAAGAAATATAATGAGAATATAAAACAAATAAATATATGGAGATCCTTAAACCTAAAAGTTAAATTTAATTGAACTTTTTTTTTTTTATGGAAGTTTAATTGATCTTTTACATTTAAAATGATGTCTTGTGCGGTAACGACCTGAATAACTTAATAGTTATAAGTTCGAATCGTATGATATGGAGGTGAGATAAGATAAACGATAAAAGATGATTGCTTCTCATTGTACAAACAAGATAAAAAAAAAAAAAAAGAGAAAAGAAATGATCTATGTTTATTCAACTTTTAAACTTATTTAAGCTTTCCTGTTTCAGTTTTCCACACGAGTGTTATTATCACCAATGGCGTTTTTTATTTTTAGACCTTAGTTATTCACGCTCCTATTGATTCAATCTCTCCACATTAAATCATAATAATATTTCAATCACATTACTGGTGTAGTGGTAAGGGTTGAATGATATGATATTTTGGTTTTGACTCGATCTAAACCCTATCACTTCAATATCACGTCTTTTAATATGTAGTTATAATTTAATTACCTTGTTCAACAATATCAAAATAATATTATAATACTAAGGTAATAAAATAAGTTTTTTATTTTGTAATTTAATGCAAGATAATAATTTTTATTTTATAATCTAAACTGTATAATATTTTTTATCATCAAGCTGTGTGAATAATTTTCATAATATAGAAATTATTAAAGTTAGAACTACCTATATACAAATACAGATACCAGACTGGGATTTTCTTTCTTCTTCTTCTTCTTTTTAACAGCCACTTCCAAGCGAGAAAATGTAGCTTCTAGGTTGGTTCCATCTGCATTGGGTGCAGAAAAGCAAAGGATTCTCGACAATTTTTCCAAAGGAAATCAAACATAGAATTGAAATATCTGGATAGGGGAAAAATTATTCACTTTTAAAGCCCACGGGTTTTGTTGGAAAGTATGTTTGTGTTAGGGTCTTTATGAACAAAAAGATCAACCTTTTCCAAAATCCGATTCATGCTATGGCCTTTACGAACACCATGCACGACTTCTTGCTAGTTTCACTTGTGTCACTTTCATGTATTTGGGGGATCGGTCGTCAACAATTTTCTAACCCAAAGATCTCTTCTCTCTCTCTCTCTCTCTCTCTCTCTATATATATATATATTCTATATATAATTGTCACACTTAAACTTGAATGCAGCTCAAAAGTGAAGAAATGCTTACAAAATTTTCTTAAGTACCACAGTAAGGGAATGCATCATATATAAATTGTTTTCCAATTCTAAGGATATGGGTCTATCTAAATGATGAATCTGATGCTCGGTGCATCGAAAGTCCTTTATCGAAAAAGTAGTATGATTATGAGTAATATATAAGTATTAATTGTTAAAATTAATTATGTATTATAAATATTACTTTATTGATAATATGTGACATGATATTACTCTTTTTATTTTAAAATAATAAATTTTTTTAAAATTTTATTTTCAAGATTTGTAGATGATTTTTATTTTTACTTATTTTATTTTTTAAAAAAATAAATAAAATAAACTTTTGTATGATAGGATATATAATTAAAGTTAAAAGATAATTATAAGATTAGAATAGAAAAAAGTATATTTTTCTCCTCTTTTTTTTCCTTTTGAGATAAAAGGGATCAATTATTTCTTAATAAATTTTTCTAAAATAACTCAAGTTAAGAGAATAATTAATATATTTTTTTGATATTAAATAATATTAAAAATAACAACAGTTGACATTAACTTCATTATCTATATTACATGTATCACATTTTAATTAAACAATTGATTAAATTAATATTAATTTTTATTTTTTCAATAACAATTAATAATAAAAATATATTCTTAATTTATACCTTTTAAGAGATAATTTAAAAAAAAAAACCCTCTATTAATTATAAGTTCAATCGATACACAGAGGAACAGCCCTATACCAGAACCGCTCAGACAGAACGGTAGGACAATTCAAAGCTGCCAATTCATGCGTTAATCTATTTCTTTCCCTAGGAACATGGCAGATATTACACAGCAAAAAAGAGGATTTTAACTGATTTATTCCATCAGTAACAGCCCCAAAGGGATGGCAAACATCTTCCTCTTCCGTTATCATCAGCTGCACAGCGCCCCTTGAATCTGATTCAACTACCACCTTATCACACCTCATCCGAATATTTTTCTTTCTTAAAATATAAAAAAGTAACTATTAATATTTTTTTAGAATAAATTTTAAATAAAAAAACTCCTATTATTATATGACAGACTAGGAGGGAGTAGTTGTTATTGACTGTTTTTGCTAAGCCGTGATCAGAATAGTTATGGAAGCACTTAATGCATTAGTGCGGATGGAAGTTTCTAGGAAACTTCGGCTGACTACAGCATAAAGGGGAGTATTAGGTTTGCTTTGTATACATTTTCGTGGGATGTCCCAATGGCCTAATGATCCCCTTTTTGGAAGACTTTATAATGTATACCTTTTTCCAATACTCATCTTTATTTTATGCTTCCAAAGTGGGAATGCTATCCCTAAAATCCCGTATATTAGGCCCCATTGGCATAGCTTTGTATGATTATTGATTAATTTAATTTTGGCAACAAAGCTTTGGTTTTAGTGCCAACCAAATACAATATTTCCAGCCGACCTTATCAGGGTAACTTGATTGCATGTGTGGTTTTTTGCAAATCAAAGAAACCTCCACCCTTACAGGGCCCCAGTTTAAGACTTAATTAAGATTGTTTGATTGGAGATAATTTTTGGATAAACACTTTAAATTTAAAATAATCAATTTTTTTAAAAAATATGAAATGATATTTTGTGAATTTAGTAACAATTTTACCTCCTCGTGGCCCTCAACTACTTCAGCTATTACAATGCACCAACAATACCATATTAACTCCATTTGTTCTCCATCTACCCCTGGAATATTAAAACAAAAAATATGGAGTAGAAATTTGATCATACATGTCAAGGTTGGCAGTTGGCTGGAATTCATAAATTGAAGCGAGAGTTTGAGCCCAATAAGGGACAGATATTGGGCCTACTGCTCCAAGGCTTAAAGAAAGCCTAGTTCATAACCTGCATCTTCTTGGTGCTTGACTGGGTTGGTACTTGGTAGAGTGGTAGGTAGACTGGTGGTGCACAAAGCCCACAAACTCAAGCTCGATGTTTATTAGACCAGTCCAATGTTATTGTATTGGGCTAAACTTTAGATCCTGCCGAGCTGATTCATGTGTTGGGCTCTAGTTTATATTTTAACGACCTGGGTCAAGCCTCCGAGCAACGGATCACGGACTGAACATAACTGTTTTTATCATTTTTTTAGGTGGCAATTTTACAGTCCGTCCTCTTAAAAAATACATTAGTCATGAGGATGAGATGACTTAATTGCCATTAATGAACGTTCATCAGTCCCTCATTCATCAATGACATTTTTGCCTTTTCGCATACAATTTTTTTAGGACGGACTGCAAAAAACCCCTTTCTTATATATATATATATATATTAAAATTTACCAGGACTGAACTGATAAGTATATTTTGCTTTATCCAGCAGAACTTGAATCGAGGCTTTCGCATATACAACGTTAAAAGGATACACACAAAACGACATTTAGGAACATGTTTTCCATCCTCAGACACCCATTCAGTGCTCATTCCATACTGAATATTCCCATGCTTGTTTGTCCTAGGAAATTCTTCATTTAATTTAACAACATTATATACAGTAAAATAATAATAGTAAAAAGTTTGCTCATATTTCAACAAAGAAGGATATACATTTAAATTCGATGAGAAAATCCATATATTATGTTCATTCTGAATACAGACAGCATCAACAGATGCATTATGTATATTAATTAAACAGTCTTATCCCATTAACTATCACTATCTTCTTTTTTCATTCCTTTTCCCACCCCCAACACATAACAACAATCAGCTAACTTCTTCTTCTTCCTGGAAAAAATAATATTACATTGGAGAAAACCATTTTTCAACAAGGAATTCCATTTTCCAAATTCTTTATTCTAATAAAACCAAGTTAGCTAACTTTGGTGATCAGAACGATCCAAGATAATTAAAATGAATTTTTTTATGTTAAGTGAGTGTCCATGTCACACATTAAAAAAATTGATGTGAGATCAATTTGATTAGATGTAAATCCTGATTAAAGAAATGAAAAGCAGGGTAGAATGTCATCGCGGAGCATTTGTCGCGGCTTGGGGTGACCATTGATTAGGCTTCAATCAAGGCTGCATTTAGAGTGGATAATTCTTGTCTTGAGAGGATTGACGGAGTAATCTAACTTTAAATTTTGGGAACCTTGGTTGTATGCTTTTAAGATGTTTCTGCTTTAATTCTTCTTGTGAAGCATTATTCCTTTTCACTTTATATGAATTAGTATTATTTTGTTAGGTGTAAGTATTGGGCAGGCTCTTCCATTCATTTACTAACCCCGCAGGCCAGGGCTGCCTCAAGCTGATGTTTGACTACTTAAATCGACAAGATCATCTTAACTAAGTTAGTATATTAAAATAAATATTAACTCTATTTTAAGGTTAAAAATTACATGTTCAAACCTTAACAATAGCTTTTAATTTATTAATGAAAACCTATAATTATTAATTGAAAATAATATATTCGTGGGGAAAAATTAATCAACTAAAATGAATGCTGATTAAAAAAATCCATGTAATTCATCATGTACAAATTATATTTCATATCACTATTGATGATAAAGGAACAAATCCCTTGCATTACGATGGTTTTCTCTCTACTAATAGTTACCAAACATGTAATCTACAGAATAAATTACAAAACAACTACCTTATTGATTTTAGTCCACTTTCTACCTAAACAATAAATGTCGAGCGCACCATCCCTTTGTTTGTGGGATTGTGTTCCTACACTTTATTTTGAAAATCTTGAGCAGGCTTTCATGCTTCTTTGAAGCATATTGATCAGTAGAATAGGGTACTTTGCTGGGCACATGTTTATGGTTTTATTAGAGCCTTAATTTGACATTTGTGATGATATATATGAGATAGAATTCAGTCCATATCCGTATTCATATGCATTGATGTCATTGCTTACATAATTTAACATTCTTCATTAATTGTGGTTAAGTTCTTGGTCCTAGCTACCACCGCAGTCAAGAGGCGGGGGTTTCCTTGAAATCACTTCATTAGAGCTTCTTGGTTTTTTGGAGTTATCCCACGGTGATTAATTGCTGCGTGCTCACTTCATACAAGGAACCTCAATCTCATGAAATCCATACGTTTGTTTTTAATGAGAACTTTTAACATTTTTTATGTTTAATTTAATAATCATAGGCCTAATGGTAGCATTAATCTCATATAATATATTTTTATTTTATATTTTTTTATATGTAATTCTTGTTGAGTTGTTTTATTTGATGAATTTTATTTGAATTGTCATTTGTATCCTATATATAAAAGTCAAGCAAAGGTAAAATAGGCTGAAGGAGTGCATAATATATAAGCTTATGAAAAATAATTGGTATATATTTAGTTTAATATAATTTTTGACATTTATTTTAGTTCAGTTATTAAAATATAATATAAATATAACTGATTTAATAAGTTCTTACATCTTATATATATTATTACATTTTTTAGTTTGTTTTTAATTTTAAAAATATATTATATAATGTGTTAAATTAAAATATATATCGATCACTATTATTTGTTTATACATATTTGAATATATGTGTTATATACATGAATTTGCATAAAAAATGTGGAACATTTTACATTGATTATTTTATCATCTTGTAGTGGAATGTGATATGAGCCATGAGAACGATATAGAGATATCTGGCTTTCTCGTGAATAAAATGGGGGGAAAAAAAAGAAGCAAATGTGATTATGTATCCACAAAATACAGAAGTACTCATATATTTTTCTGGAGGCTGACTCTTCCATTATAAAAGAAAATCTTTTTCTATCTGTCAAACAAGATAATATTATAAGAAAAAGGTTTATATAAACAATTATTAGAATTTTATAATTTCTTACAATTTGTTTGATTTTAAGTGAGAGGAGGGAGGGTTATTATTTTAATTTTTTGAACATTAGGTTACTATTTTAATTAACTGAATTATTTTTTAAATTAATTATTTAATTTAATTAATTGAAATAATCTTATCTCCTCTCCTCTCCTTTCAAATTAATCATGCTCTTAATCTCTTGATTTTTCGCTTATGCCATCTTATTATCGATCAAATAGGTGTTAATATATGAGGTTAAGAGGGAAACAACTCAACTTGTTGACGTGTGTATAGGGTGGCAGGCAATTAATTAAATTATAAAATTAAACTGAAAAGGCATTGTTCCTTTACACTGAATGATTGATTGAAGAGTTGGCCTAGCCAAGAGCCTCTACTTTTTTTTGTTTTTCCTCGCTTTATGTATATAGACAAAAGAACTAATAGTGCCTTCAAATCATGTCAACCAAATTCTATTTAAAAATAAAAAAGAAAAAAGAAAAAAGAAAAGAAAAGAAATGAGAAAAAAAGAAGCTACTATATACATCTATGGCGTGACTACAAAATCAAGATAAGTTAGCTAGTAATTTGATCCACATTTTGCTAGAGATAACAGGTACAGGTTGGCCCAGCTTTGACCCCCAATCCCTACTGATTGAGATATAATGGTTCAATTATTTTAGCTGCCCTTTAACAACAAATTCAACTGCTTTTATTCTCTATTTGTCTCGAAAGAAGGGGTTTGTTTTGATTCGACAAAGTTAATAATGTTTATTAATAACAAATATTCACAGTTATGTGATAAATGTTATCTCTTTAAGCATTGCCTCGAGGGAAAAAGTTAAAAAAAATTACTATTACAAGTTGTGACGTTTATTATTAACAAAGGAATTATTTTCAAAAAAAAAATATTTTATAGTTTAAATAATAAAATATTATTTATTTGACAAATAAAAAGTTTTTAATGTTGAAGACTCTTTTTTTATTAAATGATGTTATTTTTTCGTTTAAAA
>BPVZ01000008.1:3557154-3573684 GCA_020521535.1 Rubroshorea leprosula
GATTCGTAACAAACTATTAAAGTTGAGGACTAAAAGTATAATTTACAAATTCTTCGCCCAAACGGCGGAGATTCTAACTTGGTTTAATACCCAATTTGGTCCTTAAACTTTCATTTGAGAACTTTGTTCGTCCTTTAACAAATGAAAGCACCCAAGTTGTCCTTTAACTTTATTTATTTGGAACCCAAATGGTCCTTCCGTCACGGAAGTGCCCAGTTGGCACGTTAACTTGCCACGAATTAATCCTTTTATTTCAGAAAAACTTATGTGGAAAAAAAATGATGCTTTGGTAATCTTAATATTGACCTTTCCCTTATCTTCAACCCCTATCCCTCTCTGCCATTTTTGTTCCTTTTCCTGTTCTCCAGCATCGACATCAACACCAATACCAACGGCATCATTCTTTCCCTTTCTCATTTTTCTCTCTACTCTCCACATAAAAAGTTTGAGATTTTATTCATCTTCATAACAAAAACATACAATGCTTCAAAGGGGTAGGTATTGATGTCATTACATGGTAGAAATGATACAGAGCACAGATCAGAAGAGAGATGAAACCTGCAAAAACTAGGACTTGGTGAAAAAAACAACTCATTTAGGAGTTGTGATGACAGACACTAAATTGCTGCCATGGCCAAAGTCCATAAAAAACAAGGCACCAAAACTCTTGACTGTGAAAAGCATGGTGGAAGTGAAGACTTCAACCTACCTTTTAAGCGAAATAGAGGATTGAACTATCATGTGAAAAACCAGTGGAAACACTACCAACTTCGCAGTGAGATGACTGGGAGGGAAGAAAAGCTTAGCCCAAAGATGAGTTGGCAAGACCAAGCTAAAACACCGAGTGCTAGCACCTAGCAACATAAAAAAGCTAAAATCAAAGAAACATGGCCTAAAATTCAGGACCCAGTAACTGTGTTCTCAAGGATTTTGGCCAAGAAGAAACCAACGCCCATTTGTTGGGCAAAATGTATTAACAAATTTCTGTTAAACCGAAATCTGCAAAAAAAAAAAAAAAAAAAGAAAACAAAAAGGATAGAATGGCCATATTCCCTAGAAAAGGGGATTGAGCACTGGATGACATAAGACCCATAGCAGATGGACCCAAAAACTAAACATAATGCCATCACTCACAAAACTAGTCTGAGGCATCGTAAGACTCATACCTCATGTGTTGTTATTTGGAGGGTTTACCCTTCCTGTTTAGAAACTGCTCAGAAAAGGATATCACACCTCCATAATTACTCCATGAGCAAATCAATTGCACTGCTGCTAACTCCATTGCAATGTTGCAGATTTAATCCCAAGAGGCTCTGGGGTTTGGAGAAGATATTGTAAAGGATTTAAGGGTCGAAGAAGGAATCTGTGGTTCGGAGAAGAAATTGCAAAGAGAAGGAATGGCTGATGTCGGTGCTGGAGAATAGGAAAAGGAACAACAATGGGAGAGAGGGATGGGGGTTGAAGATAAGGGAAAGGTCAATATTAAGATTACCAAAGCATCACTTTTTTTTTTCCACGTAATTTTTCTGAAATAAAAGGGTTAATTCGTGGCAAGTTAATGTGTGAGTTGGGCATTTCCGTGACGGAAAGACCATTTGGGTTCCAAATAAATAAAGTTAAAGGATAACTTGGGTGCTTTCATTTGTTAAAGGACGAACAAAGTTTTCAAATGAAAGTTTAAGGACCAAATTGGGTATTAAACCTTCTAACATCAAAGCGAACCAGTGAAGGAGTGCTCGTGAAGTGAAAATGGGAAGAGATCGGAAAAGATTTCCGTCAACGGTGAGCCGGCAGATGCCTGCTACCGACGTCACAGGTGCTGAACTCACTGCAAGGAAACGAGAACGGAACGAAGCGCATTCCTTCTTCGTTTCCTTCTCTCCGGCACGAATCAAATGGTATTTTTCTTTCACTCACTCATGCCTCTACCTCTTGCTTCCTGGTTTAGTTGTCTGGCGTAGTATATAATCTGCCTTGATCGTCTAGGGTTTTGTTTTGTGACTTTTTTGACCATTCAAACCACTAAAATGGGCGCGAATTGAAACAAGCCTACCATGTGTTTGTTGAAAAGCAAAAATGAATTCAACGGCATTGAAATTCTGATCTGTTTTTGAGTTGTTTTAGAAGCTGGACTGGAATTTGTTGCAATTTCAAACAGGGGTTTTTACATAGCTGTGTTGGACTGGGAGAGGGAGATTTGAAATGTATTTTGCAGTGTGAGGATCTGTGTAATTTGGGTTAGAGTAGCCATTGTACTTTCTTGAATTAATCATTTTTGCTCTTTCTTGAATTAATCATTTTTGCTCGTTGATCAAACAAGAAAATTACAACCTTTTGTGATTATTTGAATGCTCTACAGGAAATGATTGTCTAATCATGTTGTCAAAAACGTCACTGATCCCAAATCTTTACCAGAGTAATATTTCATCTGAAATTATTGCTGTGACGCTGAATGCTAAATTTTTTCCTTTTATTCACTACCGAATTCTTAAATTGTGATAGGTGTCGTTTTATGGGTTCAGTTGCAATTCTGAACACATTGAGAAAGACATGGCAAAGAAATACCAAGAGATGGCACATCTTGAATCCTTTATTAGATCTATACAAGCATTCTGGATTATTCATGCTTTCAATATGGATATGTTGGCAGAGAGAAATAACCCACAGATACTTTTACTTTTTATATGCAATTTTTTAAATTCTATTTCTTTGTAATGAATTTCTGATTAAGAGGGTAACAGTGCAAGATAATCTAGTTAGAAAGAGGATAGATTTTTGGATCAAAGCAGTTGGCTTTTGAGGTTATTTTATTTTGAGACAACCTAACACTTCTTTTTTGCTCTTGATTTGGGCTGTAGCAGTCGACCTTCTTCTTTTCGTGCCCAAGATTTTGATTTAGTGCCCATTCTCCCTTTATTTTTCCATCCAGGTCTTGTTTGATGAAATTGTAGTTAAATTGGCTATCTATATTTATATTCCGCATGATGTTGTCAATTATATAGTTCATTGGCTATCTATATTTATATTCCGCATGATGTTGTCAATTATATAGGATGCAGGATAAACCATTTCCAGAAAATCTTTTATCTCTATTGGAGACCCAACTGCCAAGGTTTCCTGATTTTCCAGGAACATATCAGCAGGTTGAAAGTGGAATCTGCTATGGTCAGTGTCTTCCAATAGGTAATTATGCATGTTTTTAGATTTTTCAGCACTTATATTTTCATTGATCAATCTGTAACTTAAATTGTTGATGTAGATGATGAACATAGAGCTAAAAGGGGAAGTGGTACTGAGTACATGTGTAAGAATACAAATTGCAGTAGGGCAGGGCATTACATAGCATGTGCCTTGTGGGCTGGTTGCATTCTATTATGACAACAAGGCAGTTTGCTGAGTTTTAAGCACCTTTGAATCTTTTTGTTTCTGCTTTTTCTGCAGGATTACTGCTGCTTTGTCATATGTTCTAATGAGTTATCAAATGGGATTTTCTTATGGCATTTCCTGCTTTTCTGTCTTTGGCTTCATTCATCCACTCAAGTGATCAATCTTGAGATTGAGTTGGGTTACTGTGTCCTGGTTTTTTGTACTTGATAGTGCCCTCCCATTTGTCTGATCTATTTGCCACCATGTGCCACTCGATAGGACCCATGATACAACTCACTCTTTAATTTGAACTGGTAGCACATGGCTACTTCTGATCAGGAGATTAATGGAGCATTGTGGAAGTTGAAAGGGAAATACAGATGGGAGTTATGTGGATGCCTTTAGGATTTTACATGTGCTCGGTGTGTACACCTAGCACTAAATGGAAAACGAGTTGATCATCCAAAAGACTGTCCAACAAATTAATGACACAGTATAGGGTTTATCATTGTTATTAAGATGCTACAGATTTTCTCCTGAATGGTGGTGGCCACCATCTCTAGTAAAACCCCAATTTTTCTGTGGGCTTTTCAACTATGGTCCAGTGGTTGAGCGGCACAACCAAGACTGGCCGTTCTTTTGTTGTTCTTTCCCTTTCTTTAAAATGTGGGCAAGCATTTAGGTCTTACCCCAGTACTTGTATCAAATCATTATTGTGCTCTTGATTTTTATCTTGACTTTAAATAACTTTTAGGAAAAATTAGTGGAAAATGCAAGCAGCAGTGAATTGTTTTAGTTGACAGTTACCTACCCTTGTTATCTTGGACTGTCTCCATTGTTTCTTTATCTGTTTGGTTTATTTATGGTTATAAATGATTGTTTTGCAGGTTCAATATCCCATTTGGCAATTGTCCCTACTGTTTAGAGCCGGCTGCAGTTAAACTCAACAACACAAAGTGGAGGTCTTAATTACATCCTCATCAAAGATCTCAAATTGTTCACCTGTAAGTATAACCTTTACCTCAAGAGGCTGTTTGTTAATTCCTGAACCATAAGTCTCAAAAATATGAGTTCCTGGACTGTAACTCCTCAGGGATTTAAACTCACCGACACAGCTGCAGAAATTTCCACTCTTTGAGAATGAAACATCTACTTGATGTTGAGAGCATTAAAAGTAGACTAATATGACATCCAATGTGGGCTTGTGACCACTTGTTCTAATCTACTGCTTCATTTACTAAGACCTGTGACCAACAATGTCTTGTGGCTTTCCAGTCATTATTTTGTCTGCAACCTTATCATTCGTCCTGTTGACCTGTTGTTCAATGTATTTTTTGACTTTCCATTGTGGCCTCCCATTTCGTATATTCACAAGATGGTCCCTGTTCTATTGTTTTAGCTGCTGGCAGGAGAGGGCTCAGACTAATTATCAATTGGGGACCATTGCTTTTAAAGGCTATCAGAAACTTGAAATGGAACTTTATCCTTCTCTCCTAATTCTAAATATTGTTAGGTTACCATCTATGATGGATGAGAAACTTTTCTTTTCTTCATTGAGTGCATGATTAAAGTTCAGGCTACTGGCGTAAGCAATCAAACCCAGCAATATGCAGAGAGTAGATCCTGGCTTCTTTTGCATGCATAACATAAAACCGCTGGCTCTGAGCTTCTTTGACAAAGTGTTGTGGAGCCATCACCAACGGATGACTTGGGGGACCATGCTTGTGATGCCAAAGCCAAATGAAGGAGCACTCATTTTCTTTCCTCATCAAATACTTGCTAACCGTAACATTATTATTGTGTTTGGGATTGTTGTAAAGCATTATGATTGTAAGTTTTTCAATATTCTATTATAAGAAAAATTATATTACTATTTGGTAATTACTTTGAAAAGGGTTTTACACATTAATATGATTATAAAATTATATAAAATATTAATTAAAATTAATTCAATCATAATAACTTAATATTTTTATGAAGTATTATGTAAAAAAGTACTATAAGAAAGCAACTTAAAGGCAACCATACAAATCAAAACTCAATTAAATTCAATCCATGTGGACCATACTCCTCAAAACATTTCTAAGAAAAAATCTTGGAAACGCTTTCAATGCCAGCGTTTTGCCACTTCTTCCACCAAAACAAACCATAGAGAAAACCAATTCCAGTTTTAGGTTCAACACATTATGAAGATATATGCTTCACCCTTGACAAAATGAAAAAGTATCATATTTCTTTGGCACAGAAGAATTTGCACCAAATACAGACAACATAAAAGCTTTTCATCATTACTCTTGCTCCGTGAAGGAATCAAAAGTTTCATATTCTTCTTATCACAATTTCCTTAATTTCACTTTATACCCCCCAAGTTTGCATGACTCTGAAGCCTTGTCTTTTTTTATGACACAGGTAGTGTACAAGGACATACATGTACGTAAATGATATGACATTAGTCGACATGGATGTTTCTATACCCAACAAACTCCAGTAGCATTAGCATTCTATTGATGTTAGATCCCAGCAAAGCACTCGGGTGGGGGAACTGGGTATCGCGATTTATCGGTGCAGTAGTCGTAGATCATGTGGTTTATACGGACCCACCTGTATCTCCTGGCTTCAAGGGCGTTGAGGGCTTGATAACCACTGCCTTCCCACCAGTTTCCTGGGTTTGCAGCGCAGTTTGTTGGTCCAGGCACCGGACACCCTTCAATGTCGAAGTCCTTGTAGTAAGCATAGAAAGGCGCCTTGCTCCAATCAATCTTCTCCAACCCACCTCTGGTGGCCCAATTGTCGGCTTCCCATAGTGTGGAAAACACCCCCATGGGTTGGAACTTTGGGAATGGAATGTTCTTAGCCTCATTGTTCTTGTAAACTCTAATAGGCACTTCATCAACATAAAACCTGCAACCCAACAAACAGAAGTAATATAAAATTGGTCCGAATCTTAGTGTCAAATTAACTCCCGATTTCATAGATAATTAATTGTCCTCTTACACAATATGGTGGTGGTTCCAAAGAATGGAATAAGTGTGAAAAGCGGCAGCAGGATCAAACCACAGGTTAACCCTCTGTTCTCTGTCACCTTTCCCATGAGCATAGATATTTGTTTGGACAGTATAAGGCTGCCCACTTCGATTTCCCAGGAATTCGAAATCCAGCTCGTCTCTTACTGTATTTGTGTCTGAATTCAACTGCAAGAAGCAAAGGAAAGTCAGTAGTATACATAAATATATAATCAACAGGAGATAACTTTCAATTGAAGTGACAAAAGTGTATCATACATAGAAAGCAGTTACAGTTCCGGCAGAGTCGCCGGGGATGAGCTTAATCTTCATGCTGACACGACCAAACAGGTACTTGCTTTTGGAAGCAAACCCACATCCTGGAAATGGAACGTGATTAATTAATCATTTTAATCTGATTTTCATTAATCTCATATCACGAATAAACTTTGCTTGAGAAATATACACAAAGTGACCCCACGGTCGAAAAGTGTTAACCTGAATTTTGGTCTAGAATGAGTTGGATGGCCCTGCCGCCATCGATTTGCCGAGTATGGGACTCAGCCCATGTGACACGAAAATCTTGCAAGAAAGTTGCCGGCCGACCGGAAACGGTAAGAGAGAATGAAAGAATGTGAAGGAAAAGGGAGAGAAGGACATTCATGGTGTGGTTTTGTGTATTGGGAAAAAGGAAAGTTATTAGGAGGATGACTTAGAGAAGTTATGTGAGGGTTGGCTATATATAGGGGTGAGAATTAAAAGAGGGAGTTGATGTGGACTGCTAGGTTCAAATAGAAATTAAGCACCATCACGGTTTACCCTTCCTTCCAGCTAATCACAAACCATTGTTAGGCCCTACCCAACTGTTCCTATTTTCACTCTTCGAACCTTTTACTTTAGCTCCTTTATCTTCTTTTTCTTCATCCTTCTTGCATTCAAATAGAGTTGCCTTGATTAGTTAACCTATTGGGTTAGCTTAAATGATATTAGGAGTGAGTAGAGTTACCATGAATCTTTCTATTGCTATTTGGGTACAAACATTTTGATTGATCTGGCCTACCATTCACTTATTGACTGGTTAAAATTTGTCAGATATTTATGAACATGTGGCTTGAAATTTATCATTTTATCACAATATTTTCTTACAATATTGACATTTCATTGGATCAGTACATATGAATATTGAATAACATGTGTGATATATTGGAAACTTAAAGCTACTAAACGAAAAGGATCATTCATCCTCATTCAGCAATTGCAAATGAAAGAATCCTTAGAATCAAACACCCAGATGCCTCCTGGTTTTACAAGCTTCAGATATGTTTCGAATAAGATCGGAAATATAGTTTAATTGTGATTGGATTACAACTTACAAGTGTGGGAGCCAAATATAACTAGTAACTTAAATTTTAGCTTTTGAGGATGTGGATGTAGATCATCTCTATTTAAAAAGTCAGTAAATTAGCATAGGGACAGAAATTGAAAAATCTTGTCAAAAAAATTTTTTTTTTATGTGATTTCACTCAAATTAAAAATCTAGTGAGCTGAGAGATGATTGTATTATTAATTCACTTAACTGGTTAGTAATAGTGTGACTATTTGGAACTATCATTTTGACCACTTCCTCACAAAATGATGTGAGAATTGGCAAAATTTTAGGTTAAGCCCCTCAACTTATCTTAAATTTTTAATTAAGCTTTTAAATTTTTATTGAAGTAAATATGCCCTTAAACTTCACAATTTGAACAATTTAACACTTTTCCTTACTCTGAATTAAACGCTCTTGGTGCCTTATTTGTGTGGACAAAGTTAATACCTAGCATATAAATAATAATATGTTAATACTTTATTTATACAAGTAAGGTATAAATGGACAGTAAGTCCACCGTAAAAAGAAATGATTAAATTATCCAAATTATTAAATTTAAGGATTTATTTACTTTAATAAAAATTTAAAAACTTAATTGAAAATTTAAAAGAAATTTAAAGGCTTACCATAAAGTTTTGTTGTGAGAATAACCTAATATGCCCACCTATCAGAATACACCCCATTATTTCATTGTCAAAAATCAAATTTACTTTTACCAAAAAAAAACATGTCCATTAATTTTGATGGTTAAATTTATTAATAAATAAATATGGTTTTATAAAGTAAGTTTTGAGTTTAAATTTTAAAGCTAACACTTAAGAAAATTAATTTTTTTAAATACATTAAGTTAATATGAAGGCATAAATCTCTCAAAAAATAATTAATTTTAAAATATGTAAAAACTGATATAAAAGCACCTTAACTATAAATAAAAAAATATATATCCATTGATAACCTTTTGAGTTGATATCCCTAATAATTAAAGACTAGCTCAATTATTTTGAGAGACATGTAGCGAATTCTGGCTGGGCAGACGTGTAACATATTTCTGGTTTTGCCGGTCATTGGGTATGGGGGATTAGACTACACAACAATTAATAATTAAGACATCGATCTACCAATGTTGCTATATATTGCAATTAATTAGGTTTTCACGATGTTTTTCCTTTTCTGTTATCACTCCATTAACACCTGAACTAACCTCTCTGAAATGAGGTAGGCGAACAGTCATGTATATATTAACTTGACTAATTATGTGTATAAAAGTAGGTCTTTGGATTATTCCCATATCATCAAAACAATTATTCGTTATAAAATGGAGTTTTGGAAATCTTTCCACCAGATTCATTTTTTCCCCCTTTTTTTTTACATTGGATATTAATTACTTAGCCTTTTAAAGGTTTAAACCCGCTTCTAATTTTAAAACCGGTGGTGTTATAAGGATAATTTTTTTTTATATAATTTTTATATATCATTAAATGAGTGAATTTATTTAATATTACAAGTCTTATATAAATTAAAAAAATTAATTATTTTAATAACATATCAAATTGTATAATAAAATAAAATAAAATAATTATTATAAATTATTTCCCTTTTAAAATCAAATTAAGACTTTTAAAGCAGTAAATACCAACTTTTTGTTGGTCATATATTTTATTTTGCTATTAAATTCTCTTTGATAACTTGACACACACACAAATATATATAGAGAAGGTCAATATTAAAATTTTTATTGCTAATAATTTTAATATCTAAATTTTTAAGTTAATTAATCTCATATGTATTTACAAATTATACTGTTTACAAATAATGAATTTGAAAAATCTCCACTCATTGATAACAGTTATGGCCCTTGGGATGCCACTAAAAATCTGAAATTAACCTTCTATATTTGAAAAATCAATAAATGAATAAGCTTTCCTGACGGACAATCATATGAGTAGATTAAACCCGGCTCTAACTAGCTAACAGATCGATGCAAACAGCTAGGGATGCTGCTATTATATTAGTGGCTGGGTGGCTGAGGTGGGTCCGATGATGGAAACTTGCAAGTTGCATGCAGCTAGGTACCTAGGGACTCGTGTATGAACAAATTCAACCATGTATATATGGTCTGTACTTCTGTAGCATTGGACCATTGAATCTGTGACTCTGGTGATGTATGGCTGCAGTCAGTCATGTGCAGCTGCACAATTTAAGGTATTTTAAGTTATCGAATTGATTTGGAAATTTATTGCGTGATGATGAACACGGCTTTTTGTCATTTACAGGACTACGTACATACATACTAGAAGAAGCTAGTAATTAAATCAAAGAAGAGAATTAACAACATCATGTTTACTCTAATAAGATATTTTAATGGTTAAAAATTTAAAATTTAAAATTGAAGTATTTAGACTGGCAAAAAATAATTTCATTAAGGAGAAGAGAAATGCCTTGTTTTATTATACATTGTAATTAAGATGTAACAAAAAGTCACACCATGCCATTGCTACCACTATTAATATTGTAGGACTTGAAAAATTTTAAGCTGAAAGCCTGAAATTATTAGTAATATCATCGATTTGAAACATATACACCACTTATAATTTTATATTTATACAATTTTCCTGCGATTGAAGTATCATATCATTGAACTGGAATCTTAATTTTTGGATGAGCCTCATCTAGTTAACCTTAAGGCAAGACTATGGCTAGATTCCTTTCCATGGGACTTGATAGTATTTAAACATAAATATGTGTAGTTCCCAGGTGATCTAAAGTAAAGCTGAAGCTATAATCTATAGCACTAAATATAGATGAAAACCATACTCATATAATGAATAAGATAATTACATGTAGAGAGCCATCTATGCCTATAGATTGCTTTGGCAATCGCTATAATAACATGTATAATGTCATAAAAGTAAAAAGAAAGCTCTTAAGCGTGTTCAAAGCTGTTAAACTTTTTTAATTGTCATGTCAAGTTTTAGAAAGAGTAAGTAATTTGGCAAATAACAGTCTCCATCTATTGAATGTTGAATAAGGATCTATACTACCTTAGAGGAGAGTTAGAGTCTCCTTTAGGGATCACCCAAGCCACACTTGAATCAAATTAGAGAGTAGCCACTATGTTATTATCCTTTTTAACCTAGGACAAAACCCAATGAAAACCACGAAGAGAGCCCAAACAAAAACTCAATAAAAGGGGACAAACTCCCACAAAAGGGAGAGAACCCTCAAAGAGAGAGAAACTAGGTGGTGACTAGGGAAAAGAGAAGAAAAGAAGGCAGCTACAATGGGGAAAAGAAAGATGGAGGCGCTAGGATTTCTTAGATGAGCTTATTGATATTAAAAGTCTTGATTTCAAATTTTGAAATGGGTGAAAAGATTTAGAAAATTGTGATTATCTTTTATTATATACTCTCTCCATTTAAATTTAGCAAATCTAATTTTTAATATGGAATACTTAAATTTAATTGTCTATTTTTTATTAAGATATTATTTAATGTACTTATTTTTATTTTACTCTTATTTTAAAAAATTAATTACAATATATATTAAATATAAATGTGTATTTAAATAGTGATTTTTAGGAATAAATACAAAATTTTATCTATTAATTATTATATTTTTAATTTATTAAAAAAATAAACTTATTAAAGTTAAACGAATGGAGTAACTCATTCTAAGATTTAAAAAACATAGAAATATGCATGAGGAGAGAGGCACCCCACATGGCACATGCTTATGGATGATATAGATATGTCAGCCGTTTGTTACATTACATGCATGCGAGGTTAGTGCGTTCTAAATTTGTTTGCCATTTATCATGATGTGCATATCATAACCACCTTTGATTTTGTTTAGACCTAATTTCATGATCTTAATTTTATCTAATAAATGGCCGACCATGTGTCTGCTCCTATCTTCTTATAGCTTTTTATGGTTTTGTTTGGGAGTGTTGAGCTATAATTGGGCCTTTTTATTAAATAAAAATATAATATTAAATAAAATTATTTAAAATAAATAAATAATTAATTAAAATTAATTATTTATAATAAATTTATATTTTTAAATGCAGTGCTGCATGGAAAAAGTGCTGTACAAACCTCTTTGAAATTAAGGACATGTTTGGGTGAGTTTTTAAAAACTTTAGTTTTTTTGATACTATTCATGTTTTATAAATTTAAATTTCACTTTTAAAAATTTACATTTTAAAAATTTTTTTAATTTTAAACAGTAAAAATTCAAAATTTTCAAATCTAAATTTTTTATAAACTTTCTTTTTATTCACTTTTCACTCGTTTTTTCCTATTTCTAAAACAATTTTTAAATTTTCTTTTTAATAAAAATTTAAACTTATCACTCATAATAATACTCAAAAAATAAAAGCTCTCACAACCTAAACTAAAAGGCCATAAGCCAATAAGTCAATACCCCAAAGAAAAAGCAGATACTCCAGCATCAGGAAAGTGGAAAGAGGAGTTCAAAAAAAAAAAAAAAAAAAAAAAGAGGTGCAAAGTGTACTTTTTTTCGTATTTCAACTCTTTATATACATATATATATATAGAGAGAGAGAGAAAATGTTTTACCTACCCAAGCAAGATATACCTACTCACATGTTGTTTGGGTGTATATAATTAATCTTCAAATTCACAATAAGTGCATTTGACGATTAAAAATATGCATTTAATCTTGAAATTATGAAATGAGTTATTAAACCTCCTATGATTTGAAAATATATATGTACTTCAGTTCCAAATTATTTTACTAATATTTTATCAAATTTTACCAATAATTTATTAGTTTGAGTAGAAAAAACTTAGCTTTTTTTAAATAACATCTTGAGTTTGAAACTTTGAATCTTGTAAATAGAGAAACATGTATTGCAAGAAGGTAGAATACTCAAATCCACTCCCAAAGTATAATGACAAGAACGGACTCACCTCTGAACAAAAAAAGGGGACAAATCCACCTATAAAATTTTTGACTTGGACAAATCACCCCAAATTTAATATGTGATATCAGCAATTCACTAATTTAATGTCATCTGACATCAACAGTCTGTCATTAGTGACATAACAAATTAATGGATTGCTGATGTCAGATGACATCACACGTTAAATTTGAGATGATTTGTTCAAGTCGAAAACTTTGTAAATGAATTTGTTCCTATTTTTTATTCGAAAGTGGATCCATCCCTACTACTATATTTTAGAGGTGGATTTGAGTATTTTGCCTTAAAAGAACTTCTCCCTTATAGGGTCTAATACTTCTCAATTTTGAATTATTTAGATTTCAATATGACTTTCGAATATCGAGAGGTTAATACAAAAAAAATATATTTTACCAAAATTCACCTTTACTTATAATGTATTTAATAGACTTGTGGTTCTCAGTGACAAGGGTCAAATGCAGATTTTCATAATTTAAGCAGTTAAGTGCACATTTTCATAATTGTGGGGATGGGGATGGGGATGGGGATGGGGGAAGGGATTTAATAAAAGGCAACCGGTAGGGGTCTAACTCAAACCCCCACACCCTGATATGCCGTCCACTGAGTGCGGTGGCTTTTTGCGTCTTGCTTGGTTGCTCTGATTGAGTGGGCAATGTCATTAGCTGTAAGACCTAAAACTCATTTAATAATGAATTAACCATCCACACGTGCAACCATGCACATGCAGTCTCCCTGTGTCCTACAGAGACAGCCCAAAAGAGAGATCATCCTCGATTCCATTGCACACATGACCAGAAACCCCCCCCCCCCCCCCTCTTTTTTTTTCTGAAATTATTGGTTGGGTGAAACAGTTTGAAACCCTACCTAATGGTATGTAATATTGTTAACTCTTTACAAGTTTACATGATGAGATATTTAAAGTCCAACATTCACATCCCTTCAGTTATACCATCAGCATATCTACGAGCATACTCTTTCCTTTTTTGATATTAAATTACGTAATATAAAATGATAATATTGAATCTCTTTTATTTACTCTACTTACATGTCTATAATTTAAAATTAAAATATCTTGTTTTACTTGAAGAAAAAATTGTAACTAAACTATTGAAGTCAATTAGCCTTTAGGAGTATACTCATCTTCAACTTCTATAGCCTATAATAACCACACAATAAAAGATTGAACAGGAGTTTTAGCAACAATTTGATGCCAGCAATTATCCGCATCAATATATCTATTTCCCACCTTTAATTGTATATCTCTATCACTTTTTGCCCTATGTTTAACCTTTTCCTTTTTTCAGCATTAAGATATAATAATATATGTCAATCCAGTAAAGACATCTCAAAACGAGACCCTTCTCTACTCATCTTAACTGCACTAGGCGAAGCCTGGACAATGTTTAGAGCAATGCCAATATCAGTTGATCTTGTTAAGCAGGAAATTTCAAAAATCGGTTGCTGTGGCCTTATAAATAAATTTGGGGCTCTACAGTTACTGATAATCGCTTCTGGTTATTGTTCCATTTCTATTTAGTGATTGTTAATGCTAGTAATATTTCTTGACGGTAATGTAATGCAGATTCTTATGTTGAGGAAAAAAATCCAATTCAGATTCACAATCTTATAACAGGTCAAGTAATAGTCTACATCCATCAAAATCAATCAATTCATAAAGGTCTAAAGAATGTGATTCCCAATTGAACCCCAATTTATAGTTGTTCTTTGTTATCACTTCTGAACTCCAGAGATATTTCAGTAGTATTCACAAGACTTGAGACTATGGTGGAAATCAAGATTGGCGAACAAAAATACACAGAAAGTAGGATTTGCACCAAATGATTGGCATGAAATTTGGCAGCATAACAATTCCCCAGAAAGGAAATGGAAGGATGAAACAGGGATTAAGAGATGAGTCTCCAACAGATTTTATAATGATTCAATGGATCTGCGAGCACATTGGCGCACCTTCCTGAAAGTTCCCACATCGAAGCTTACTTTAGGAAACAACAAAATGGAAATAAAAAAGGAGGATGAAAAGAGAAGGTATTGTTGGTTACAAACTTGTTATAAGCTTGGACGTCATGCTGAAACAGCTGAGCAGCCTCTGGATTTGCAGGACTTGCTGGATTTGGGTCAGTGAGAAGCGACTGCAGTGATTGTTCATTAATAGTTGTTTTAATGTAATAGAACTCGAGATTAGGGAAGAATAACAACCACCTCCCAATTGCAGGAGGACTGGAAGAGGACTGTGATTAGAATCGTACCTGAATGGATGTCAAAATTGTAGACACATTGTGGCAGGGTGACCACGCATCCTGAATGATATCCATGCACAGTGTACCATCGTGATAAACTGCACAACCCATTCATTTATCAGGGAAAAGACTTCAGGTAAGCGAATAAACCAAAGCTGACATGGTTTGGGTTGAAAACAGGGACGTAATTTATTTCCAGAAGTTTGAAAGTTCTGTTTTCTTTAATCACGGATTAAAGCATTATCACTTTTCATGCCATTGAATATTTCTATATAGGAGAACACTAACCAACTTGGTTACAATACCAGATTACTTCTAAATTATCTCCAACATAACCACATTGTATCTACTCTAAAGTTAACTTTGTGTAAACCAAAGAAAAAAATAGATATTTAGAGAAATAGCCCAGTTCATGCTTGATGAGCCATGAGAATCATCCAACCAATGAAGTAAAATGTCCATAAGTCGAACACAACCCTCAAAGGACATGATTTAATTGATCCACTTAAAAGATCAAGCCACAAATACATACACACAGGAAAGGGGAAAAGTAAAAAGAAAAACAGAATGCTACTTCTACCACTGTCAGGGCATGCACAGACCATGTATTTTTAACATGACAGGGAAACCTTGTTTCCGGAACTCTCTCTTCTATTTTTATTTTTTCTTTAACAAATATTATGCAGGACTTAAGAATCTTTTCTTACTCCACACTGTCAAATAAAAGAAACAATGAAGGTAGATCAAGAAAGCAACCCAAGGAGTTGGAATTGAAACAGAGATAAATCAAAAAGGTAAAAATTAGTAAACTGCCAGAAAGAAGGAACAGATATTGTATCAAGTAGGGAGCAAAATAAGTCCGATCGTCCAACAAGGTGTTGATATTTCCTCTCTTCTGCTGCACACTTTCCTAGGTTCACACAAGTTGCGTGTGTAGATATAAGAGATGATTTCAAATCGTGATATTAGGTGGAAACTGAGTTCTGTTTTAAACAAAGTAATTACCAGTAAAAATATAAAACAGAGCAACACAATTTATTAGAGACACTACTAAATGCTTAATCAAGAACTAGCTTGCAGCTACAGTGCAACAAAATTGGTAAAGCATGTGACAGAAAATGGAAAACCAACATATGTACCATTACTAATGTAAATACATAATAGAATTAGCAATCCCTACCCTTATATGGGGTTCTAGTTTTGAGACTGGGCCCTTTTAGTTGGTGTGACTGCAAAAGCAGCAAGAATTTTTAAGGTTAGGCTAATGTTTGTGACTCAACCATGTCTCCAGAGTCAGATTCAGCAATTGCCATAGAGCCATATGGAACCAGATATATCAAGACTTGATAATTTAGAGGGTTAGACAGAGTCCACCTTCTGCGGTCAACCTCTTCTTTCATTACATACACTAAACTATGCAGAAGATAGGCCAATGGTTGCTGTGACTTCTGTTTGTCATAGCATATCCGCATTGAATCCTCATCCTCACCACAACTCTGACTTGAGATCATACTACAGCTAACAATACAACAACTAAAAATTGCAAACTGAAATCTCTTCCTTCCTTACTCTTCTCTTTTTTTTTTTTTTTTT
>BPVZ01000008.1:3584458-3595916 GCA_020521535.1 Rubroshorea leprosula
AATCATGAAAAGTGTAAATTTTTAAATTAAAAGATTAATAAAATTTATATTTTTATTTATATATTTTCTCTTATTAATTTTCATATTTTAACTTATAAATTTTACATTATTATAATTAACTTAAAATAATTAAAATTTTATTACTTTATAAAACACATAACTATCCCTACTCTAAGCATTAAAATAGATGTGGTTCATTTACACTCATAAAAATGCGAGAAAAAAAATGAGATCTATGTGTATTGTAGACGAGGTTTTTCTGGTAGGATTGTGTTAAGGTCACCAGTCACCTGACACCGTGAAGGGAGTTGGGAATCCGAAGGGTATACGTGGCAAGTTCAGGATCTTTAAAAGGTTAAAAGATTTTAATCATGACAGTGCCAAAAGGCTTTACTTCAGTACTTCCTACCTTTCCGATGTATAATTTTCATCTTACCTGATAGTGATTTTTATTAAATGGAAATGGAGTTGGAATAATTTTTTTAATTATTTTTTTATATAATTTGATATATTATTTAAATGATTAATTTTTTTAATTTATATGAAACTTATAATATTAAATATATTCATTAATTTAATGTCATGAAAAAATTATATTAAAAAATAATATAAAAAAATTATCTCAATAAAATTGTTTTGTCCCACTTTGAAAAGATGAAACGACAACGTTTTAGGTAGCTTCCACTCCCAGCGAGCACTTTTATTGCGCGCCATTCTTGGCGTCAAACATTTTAGGTTAAAAGCTTACTTCAAAGAAAAAACATTTTAGGTTAAAAGCAAAAAAATGCAGATTAAATTAAGGATTTGTTTAATTTTTACCTTTAAATCACATATTAAGAGTTTTTTGTATTAAATTTGTATAAAAAATAAAAAAAATAGATATTAATTTTAGTGTTATTATCATATAAAAAAATTAATTAAATAATTCATAAATTAAATATTATTTTTTATTTTTTTAAGATTTTTAATTTTATGTATTAATGATAAAAAAATTACAATAAATATACTCTTATCCTATAATTTAAGATACAGGATAGAAAAAACCCTTAAACTAAATATTTATTTTGTGGCGCTATCTCATTCCTTTTTAATGAAGGAAGCAGTGGCACACGGACACGGTCCTTGTAACTTGTAAGTGCTGAATTTTGCATTTGCAGATCTAATCTGAGCGCTTCGACACCATTACATTACCTAAAATCTTCCATTCTCGTCTCAGATTCTCCCCTTTTCATGTTCTACAATTGCGCATCTACAATTGCGCAGCCTCCCACATTTTCCAAAAATTAACCGGCTGAAGGATAATCGTCGCCGCGGAATTCTGTTTCCTGGTATGTACCACTTGAAACTTTCCAATTGATTTGTAAGTATTGAATTGTCTGATTAGATTTTTTCTTTTTCTTTTTTGGATGTAAAATGAAAATGTAGATTTGTTTGAAGGTGTTGAATGCTGTGTTTCGCATGCAAATATTTTGTATTATGCGGTTGAAATTGAATGAGTTTTGATTTTGAGTTATTCAAATTCGAATTTTATAGGTATACAACAGAAACACATTTTAATCTTTTCTCTTCTGGCCTCTTCTTCCTTAGCTGTTTTTCAATTTAGATTTCGTTCGGAAAAATATCATGTGTTTCTAGCGTCGGCAATGGACAGAACACTGTTTTCTTTTAGCTGCAATTTGTACGATTTTGATCTCATTTTCTCATCCGATTCAAGTGGAGAAAACAATTATTTCATTACTTTCATTGCTAATCTGGATTTTATTACACTTATTTCCTCTGTTTCTTGTAATTCTAATGCATACATAATGTTAAAATGGTTGAAAAGCATGAACCGGAAATGTTTTGGTTTTTGCACTGTGGGCAACACTGTTGGTGTAACGTTCCTCTGTTTCTTGTAATTCTAATGCATACATAATGTTAAAATGGTTGAAAAGCATGAACCGAAAATGTTTTGGTTTTTGCACTGTGGGCAACACTGTTGGTGTAACGTCGCCTTGGGATTTATGTATAATTTTGCTGTTTGTATGTCCTGAAGATCTGGTATAGTTTATGCTTTTTGACAGGTTGATTGAAGCTAAAACATCATGTTCAAGTTATCGCCGCATAGGGGCCAAAGATCCAAAGGTCTGAAAGTAAAGCACGTTTTGCAGATATGTGTTTTGGTTGGTGTTTGCGTCTGGTTGATTTACCAAGTTAGACACGCCAAGAAGGCGGCGTATGAGGATGGCGTGAAAACTGGGAAAGGTGTCAAGTTAGGGAGAAAGGACCCCCATCCTCGAGTGGAGGAAACAATCATTAGAGATGCAAGGAGCAAGGAGGATGAAGAGGAAGACAGGCTAGACATCAAGAAGGAAGAAGATCAAAACAAGCCTGGGGAAGCAGATGGTGTAGGAGGAGGGGGCAAGGATGATGATGTTGCAAAACAACATGAGCAAGATAAAGTTGAGGAGGAAAGCGGGCACAGGGAAGATTCAGTAAATGGAGAGAATGAAAGTGAAGAAATTAAGGAGAATGTTACTGAAGAGAAGGAGATTGAAGAGATTAGAGAGAATAATGGTGATGAGAAGGAGAATGAAGAGATCAAGGAAAAGGAATATGAAGAAAAGGAGAACGAGGACAGTAAAGAGAAGGATGATGAATCCAAGGAGAGTGAAGTTGTTGCAGAGAAGGAAAATGAAGATAAGACAAATGAAGAGACCCAGGAGAACAATAGCGTAGAGAGTGAAGGCGCTGAGGAGAATCAAGAAAAGGAGATTGGGGGAGAAAGCAATGAGACTGAAAAGGGCGAAGGTCAGATACAGAATTCAGGTACCTCAGAAGATCAGGCTCAGGATGAAAATGATGAGCAAAATGCAAAGGCTAGAGAGGTACAGTACAAGGGGGATGATGCTTCTAGTGAAGTTGCCCATGAAAGCCAAAATCAAGCAACTGAGAATGAGCAAGGTGGTTCTGAGAATTCTAACGAGACAGAACAGATAGAAACTAAAGAAGAAAATAAATTTGATGAGGAGAATCAAACAAATAGTGCTGAAGAAGTCAATGCCCATCCAGATGACTCAACCCCAAATGGACAAGAAGCTGAAACAATTGAAAAGAATGAATTTTCAGATTCAACAGCAAATCAAGAAAGTGGCAAGGAGAGCAATCAGTCCGAGTCAAAGGAGTATCTCCATCATGTTTCCAGAACTGCAACAGAATCAAATGAACAGCAGCAAGGAGATGTTGTAACACAGCAAACTAGGACTTCTGACTCAACAGAAAATGACCAGCAGTCAGATTCAGAGGCAACGCCTTCCACTACAACTGACAACGGAAATGGAGCTGATGGAGGTTCCTCAATGTCTTCCAGCAATTCTCAATCTGTTGCATCTGATGGTCAGACTGAGAACTCCAATGAATCTAAAAAACAAGATTCTGCTGCTTCAGTCACAATCCAAAATGATAACATAGCTCAGATTGAAGGATCCAACAATAAATCTGGAGGAGAAGGGACTCAAGAAAATGTTGTAGCATTGAATACAAATGACAATGCAAGTGCTGGGGAGGAGGAACAAGTTCTACAGAAAGAATCATCTGTAGAAACAAATGAAAATGGTAGTGCGGTTCAGAATGAAAATAAAGAAGATGGTGTTCAGAGCAGCACTGACAACAATGATGCAGGCCAGAATGAAAACAATGGCAATGCTATTCAGAGCATTACAGAAAATGGTGCAACTGCAAATGAGAGAGCTGTTCAAAGCAACAATGACAATAATGCAAATGCAGGCCAGAATAAAAACAATGACAATACTGTTCAGAGCAATACAGAAAATGGTGCAAATGCAAATGATAATGCTGTTCAAAGCAATGATGACAACAATGCAAGTGCAAGTCAGGATGAAAAGAATGACAATGCCGTTCAGAGCAATACAGAGAATGGTGCAAATGGAAATGTGAATGCTGGTCAGAGCAACACTGACAACAATGTAAATGGAAGAGCTAATGCAGGTCAGAATGAAAAGAACAATGGTGTCCAGAGCAATACAGACAGTGTTAATGACAATGTAGATTCTGGTAAGAAGGAATCAGTCAGTTCTTCCTCCCAAGAAGAGAAAGAGGTGTCTTTAAACCTAGATAGCAACACTGATGCTGGCCAGGATAATCCCGGTTATTCTTCAGATTCTTCAATTCATCAGGAAGTGAAGGAGGCTCGAACAGATCTGGGAACTTTACCAGACACTGGAGCTGGGGTGCATAATAATGATAATTCAGCTGCAGAGTAAAACTCCTTGCTCTTTTTGGTTCAGTAGATATCCATCGGTTCCGTTAATCATTTGTTTCTCCTTTTCATCCATGAGATAATCAGGGAAGTTCTGAGGTGGTTGTTGCTTCTTATGCTCCATATGGTATTGTTTTTGAACTTGGTATAGATTTCTTACTTCATATTTTGAAGTTTTAAATATATAATGATTTTGCGCAAAACATTCCTGAGTGTTCACTTATATGGTTGCCCCTGATGTCACGAGATCAATGTTTTATTTGAAAGGCAAAGGCAATTGTGCCCTAAAGTAGGTTAGAAAAAGTCATTTTTAATAGGCCAGTTTATAAAATTAAAATCAGTTTTTATTTTATTTTATGTAACTAAATAAAAAATATATATTAATTGCACTTTTAACATATGCTCAAAGGTACAAATTAGGAAAATTCTCGTTTTAAAGGAATAGAATTTACATTTTTCATTTCTTTCCTTTTTTTATTTATATTTTGAAAAATTGAAACAAAAAAGTCAAGGTTAAGCTCCCTCGGTTTAATTTAATTATCTTATTTTCTAAATGAAGATGATTTTACTTAGTTGTTCCTCAATCCCACTTTCCATTAGACATTACCGTCTGTGTTCCATAATATTCCATCCATTCTAAAATAACTAACACTTTTTTAATTTAAAATTTATTCCAAAATAATACCATAATCATTTTTTCATATTTTAAGTGAAATAATTTTTTTTCTTATTTTAACCCTCTCATTATTCCTTAATTTTAATTATCTATTTGTCAAAAAAAAGTCTTTGTTTTATTTTTTTTATTTTTTAGGTAAAATAAGTACAAATAAAAGTTGTCCACAAATCTTTAATATGAAAATAAAATCAAAATGTGTCTATTATTCTGCCGATAACCTAAATAACTCAAGAATAACCTCCATCCGCTGAAAACATGAGATTTTAAGTTTGCGTCACATAATATGCAAATGAGATGTGATAAAGACTGAGAGAGTGTTATCTCCCGTTGTACAACTAACATAAAAAAAAAAAAAAAAAATGTGTCTATTATTCTAAAATGAAATAAGTAATAAAAATTTTTTGATTTAGAATTTGAATTAGATTAATAATCATTTTTTCATATTTAAAGGAGAGAAAAATTATTTTCACTTAACGTTAAATTATTTTTCACTTAACCTTATCATTATCCCTTAGCTTTAATTATTTATCCTATCATAAAAAGGCTTCTCTATTTCTATTTTTGTAATAACAAAATACAAAAAAATAAAATCTGCATCTGAATTCCTATTCAACACGACCAAAAGAAACCTTGTACAACTTGCTATGCAGATCTTAAAATCCAGAAAGCAGGAAGTAATTGCCAACATTAACATCCAAGAAAAGATCCACAATTATCTAATTCGTACATATGACATAAGGCTATCAGTTACCCTAGTGGTGCTTCTTCTCGAAAAGTCCATCTGGACCTGGATATCACAAGATATATGGATATCACAAGATACAATCAGTGAAAACCATATGCAGAAAAAGATACGTAGATGCAAGAATGTTGATGAGGGTTAGTGTCAAACTTAAGCTATGGTATAACAGAATAATATGGTCACAATTATCTAAAAAGACAAGCATGCATCACTAAGCTTTTAAAATCTTAGCTGATTCAATATTTGGGTTGTTAAGATTAAGAAATTAAGAGCTGCTCCAAGTGCTATTTGCTATTTGGGCTGTTAAGACAAACTTGAATTCAACAACTTCAAGAAAAAAGGAATCAAATTCTAAATAATGAAAGCCAACTGAATTCTGTTAGATTTGACAACCAAAAAAAAAAAAATCCATTAGATTTGGTTCTGAATAGCCACTAAATTCTCTGAAGTTGTTTCCTCCATTCCGAGGTTACTCAGGAAAGGTGCTTTCACTCACCATATCAAAAAGGTTGACCACAAAAAATAAATAAGAAAACAAATAGAGAAAAGGACAAGGAACAAAAAATAGTAAAAACTGGGTACAATGTAATATAAAAGACCAACCTAGATGCAACAAACTCAAGCAATTGGCACAATGAAATAGCAAAATCCATAGATCCCAACAAGCAACACTTAAAGCTAAAAAGAATTGATAAATACTTTTTATATTTATGATTGAAATGAAACAGAAATAGACAAATCCAAGTTAGGAAAAATGTGGAGAACATACCCCATGGAAATTCCTTGTTGCGAATGTGCAAATATGGGTACGGCTGCATGATAACAATGAACAACCAGATGATAATCAGATAGAAAACAATACACACTTCAAATGTGAAATGTAAGGCACCAAGGCCATATACTCAAAAATAGAATTAAAAGAAAGTAGTGGATCATCTTAAAAGCCAAAGAAAAAAAGAAAAAAGAAAAAAGAAAGAACTTACAGGGGGCTCTTCATCGTGATGATGGCCCTTTGATAGGTTATAAATGGCTAAAACAGTGCAGGTAGCAATGCCAAGATATGTTATCTTCTCCCACTTTGCCGTTTCATCTGAAAACAATCATACAAACAATGACCATCTATGTATCCCAAACACAATTTGTGGAGGAAAAAGAAAAAATGTAAAAAACCCAACGAGAATGAAAACAATTTTCATAAAAGAATCAAGCAAATTTCGAATCTGAATTCCAATGCTTATGCTGAGATCAAAGATGCTGAAAAATCTTATGACCAAAATGGATACAGATGCAGATTTAGTTCAAATCTCAATCTCAACAGCATAATCGAAATATACTCCAAACAAAAATGAGTTAATTTCACAAAATCGAAATCGGCGATCACTTAACAAATTGAGAAATGCTACTTCGTACAAGATCAAACAAATAATATCGGGAAAAGGCAGCTTACGAGCATCGTCGTGATGGGAGGAGGAAGCAAAGCCACGCTTCGGTGGAACGGAGGAACGAGAGCCACCGCGAAGGGCGGTTCGAAGGAAACCAGATCGCAAGCTCGCCATCGCCATTTCTTCGCTCTTTACCAGTCCACCGAGGGCTTCGACTAAAATGCAGTCCAAATTCCGGAACTGTCTTTTCTGCCTTTCTCAAGTTTTCATTTTACCTGCGACGGGACAGACTGCGGAGGAGGGTGCGGCACGTGCGAGGTGCGTGATTTAATTATATTTTCCTTTTATTTTATTTTTACCGTATCTCTTTCTGTGAAAATGAACTTTATGTTAAAATTAAAAAATGGCTGACCAAAAGGAGATTTAATGGAAAAGAAAAAGATTTTTTTTTTTTTTTTTAATTTTGGATTGCACAAGAAAAGATAATTAATTTTTATTTTTTAATTCATGTCATTCTTATAACATGTAATTTAAACTCAAAATTTTAGTTGAAAGATAATTAATTTTCTTAATGGCCACATCCCAGAAAGAGCAGATGAAACCGAAAAAAGTTCCAAATCGACTCTGAGATGCATCACTGAATCCTAAACCACAAATACTAGCTTACTCTCCTTGTGCATTCTACGTCCTATTATTCTCAGGAAGTATAAGTAATCTCCTATTATCACAACAACAAAATTATTGTCATGGCTATATGCCTATATCCACAAGACCTGTACTTCTGGAATGGAAACATGCAACAGAAAAGAAATTGCATCATCAAGCATTCAGCAAAAGAAAAAACAAAACTGTAAAGGTACGAATAAGAGAGATCAAACATTGATTTATTCTTATTATGATTGATTTTTATTTTTTCCACATCTCGATTTGGGATCAACGTCGACGAGGGGAGAAGAATGACCAGATCACATATAAAATGATAAATCAAGACATCTATGAGCAGAAGGTGCCTTAGACAAGACCTCCCCCAAGGACTGATCCAGATCAATCTTCATGGCCAATGTCATGGCCATAAGAATCAGCAGAAGAATCCTCTTCTGGGTCACAAATAGAGACATCGCTTAGTCCAATAGAGGTTGGTGTTGGTGAAGCAACATCAACCGAAAGCCCCTGCACACGTTTCTTCAGTTTCTCAAGAACCACATCCAGCGTTGACTTCCATTTTACCAGCTCCTCCAAACTGAGGTCCTCAACTGTTCTAATCATCAACCCTCTCTTTTTCTGGCCCTCCATCCTCATCTTCTTGAGTTCCTCGGCCCACTTTTTCTCAGCTTCTAATTCTTGGAGCGGATTGGAGTACTGTTTGTTAAGCTCACACAGAGTGGCCTCATCATCATTTGGGACATTCTGACTTGAATCAGATGCAGGTGTCCCAAAGTTGGCAATCCGCTTCACAACTGGGCCAACAGAGGGGTGGCCAAATGAGAAGAAGGCTTTGACACCAGGAGAGAAGATAGCAAAAGCGGCCTCAACAGCACATAAGGTGCAGAGCTCACTAGCCTTCTTGACAAGGCCAGAATGACGTTTGGAGAACGCAACTTGTTGAGCATTTGCGCTTCGAATCCTCCTGATCTGAGTCCTTCTGCGGCCTGCACTTGGTATTCCTGCCATAGATAAACAACAGTGAGAAAAGAGATATGTTGATGATGGATGGAAAAATTTAGGGGAGAAACACAGTTATTTATAGGGCCGTGATGCCTTTGCTGATTGCTCAGGGCCACCCAAGTCTTGTATGCTGATTGGCCATTCTCCATTTCCTTCCATATATGTCCTTGCCAAGAATGGAATATGAAAAACGCATACCGGCTTTTGGCAGCACACTAAAATTTCAATTCTAAAATATCCTTATATGGCATACTTAAACTAAAGATGGACTCTTATTTATAAGCCTACCATAGTAATATGCACAAAAAATAGTAAGAAGCTTACCAAAGTTATCAAATGTAAGCATCCTAAAAAAATTAGCCATTCCCAGCAAAAAAAAGTAACAAGCTTACCAAAGGTATCAGATGTAAGACTCATATTTAACATGTGTATAACGTTTCTAAAGTGAAAACAGGCTATTCACCTACAGTAATTACTAGATGAATAAGTAACTGAATTTTGGTTTGCAGTCGAAGATAATTGTGGCACTCACAAAAATTTACCAGAAATATACTTTCTTTAAGTAAGTCAAATGCTAGGAAAGGTGCAGGGTTTTCTTTCTTTTTTAATTTCTCAAGATATATAATGTTCCCACTCATGAATCCAACTCAACTGACAGCTTATCTCAACCGGGATTAAGTTTCTTGTAAACAGGTTGAATTCAAATTAAGAGCAAATGGTTCTGCTACCATTGGGTATAAACAAATACCTAGTATAGATGGAGCTTCGTATTATTTTCCCCAAAAGCCAAGAAACAAGCATTTTCTGGTTGAGCATCCATGAGTCAAGTTCTGTATTTTGAACATTATATTATGTTGCATCCATTACTATCAAGGCTAAAGCAATAATAATACTGAGGTTTTTTTTTTTTTGCATAAATATATTTTAATGGAATAAATTATTCCTGAAGGTGAAGTTGAATTACCAAAAACCTCATTGGCTTTGCATGTCAGTGGAAGTGTGGAACTGACACAGTTATAACTTTTTTGGAATGGATTTGCGGTAAAAGATAGTCTTCCAAAAGAAGGTAAATCTAAAGAACTGTACATAGTTTTATACTTTTTACTGCTTAATTAAACATTCATACAGCCAAATGCCAAACAATATGTAGTCAATGTTGGCCTGAGTAGGATTAAACCCAAGGGTAAAATACAGAATAGAAATAACTTTGGGCTTCATAAATTCTTTGTAGTATAACTGAGAGAATAGTATTGTAACATTTCTAATGTTAGTATCAAGAGTTAAGTCAAAAGCATAAAGAGTTTAACAATCAATCATAAAGATATAACACAAAGAGTCCAAACATTTTCATAATTCTTGGGGTAACTTCTACTCTTCCTACACTTTCATTTTCTGTTAGTGAAGTTTAGTCTCTGACTCCTTGACACAGGGTGTCTGTCTGTGTCAAGAAATAATCTCATGTTCCAAACTGGAACTTAAACACTAAACCATAAGGACTAAGGAGGACTATCAAATACTGAAAGATTACGAAATAAGCCGTGGAAGAACACCTTACAGTATGATATCACTGAACTATAATTATTCAATTAATATAACTGTAGTTCTTAGAGCTCAAATTAAGAATGAAGAAACAATATGACAACCATGGGTAGCTTTATAAAAATAAATCATTCTTATCTATCATTTTCAGTTAAAATGGCAAAACAATTTATTTATTCTGGAATGTTTTTCACACAATGGGTTTCTTTCCAAGTCACCTTACAAAATCCAAACATGCTCCACTGTCATTCCAGCATCCCCCACCCATGCTACAGGATTGCAACTGGGAGACATGGTGACCAGCTCCGATACCAATTGATACAATATAAATCTTAGGAGAACCACACTTCAAAAGCTAGCTATTGAGGTGGGAGAACCCAAGGCCATATGAACCCCACACCAGAATCCCATAGTTCTGATATGGGTTTCAAGTCAGCTTGCAATTGGGAACATAACACAGTACATAAAAGGAATTTTATCACTGGATGATCACTATCTTCTAACAGGATCAGTATGGAAGAAAAAAGAGACCATTCACGATCAGAAACTAAAATTGAAATTTCATCATTGGACAGAAACTAAAATTCAATTTCATTTATTTCTCCAAACATTAGACATCAAATCGACTAAATTAAACATACTTAATGGAGGCCAGCAAAATTAACGCATAATCAGCCGCCATTAAAGGAATCAGACTAATTAAACATGAAAAGAGAAGTAGAGATCAATATCAAAAGGGAAATTATGAGACTTAACCAGTCGAAATCAACTCATACTCACCCCTTTGGGCGTTGTCCTCAATGCAAAGACAGAGACTCGACTGTCTGGAAATCTGATGTTAGAAGAGGGAAATATAGTGGAGTCTCGATCGCTCCATCGTGCGGGAAACCAACGATGAGGGTCATTATTCGCCGGCGGAAAACAAAAAATCCCCCGGGATTCGACGGAGATGTGATTGCGGATGGGAAGAAGTCAAGAAGCAGAAGTTGAAAGCATCGATGCATCTGGGACAAGGCCCATATGAAGTTCAACGAGGCCCAATGGGTCTGAATGGTCTAATACAATAACAAAGACTTATCTGCAGCTCTTCACAGCCTTGTAGCTAACTTTTCTTTTTTATTGGGTCGGCCACAGGCCCACAACTCACATTGAGTTTGTTTCATTTTTTTTTTTCATCAAACCTCACAGGGAGTTTG
>BPVZ01000008.1:3645883-3659292 GCA_020521535.1 Rubroshorea leprosula
ATGCCAAAATTATTGATTTCTCGCACAATAAACTATTTTCACAAGAATATAGGCAATATTAATTTCAGAGCTTGTTTAATGGTTTTTTTTTTTTTTAAATTAATTCTTCTAAGTAGTTTTTAATTTTATAATAACTTTCTAATTAATTCATCCACTATGTCATTAGAAATGCATTTTTTCCATTTTAGTATTATTATGGACGAAAAAAAGAGATAATTCTCATCTTTTCATCATGATTTATAAGCTTTTTTCTAACTATCATAAAATTTAAACTTAAAATTTTTAATGTGAACATTTAAAGTCTTAACCATTAAGATGTTTTTTGGGGAACAAATTGCATTCCTCCCAAATTTATCCTTCTGTACTGAAATTAGATAGTTAATATCCTTAATTAGAAATTTTCAAAAGTTGTGTGCCTTTATCAGAAAAAAAAAAAAGTTTGCATCCTTAATTACTAAACTTTGAAAAGTTAAGATCCTTGCTTGTATAATTTTCCAAGACAAATAAGGTTATATGAGTCATTTCCCTAGCAAGGATCTCTTCTTCTTCTTCTTCTCCTTTATTATTTTTTTTTTCTCCTTTTAGACAGTTAATGGTCTTTCTTTCTTTTGAATCATGACAATTAAGTACCTAAACCATAAACAAATGTAATAACATATAATATTTTGAATTTGGTAAGCTTCTGTTTTCAAAAAAGATCTTAATGACCTGCTAATTTCTTGGTATAGAAATTTATAAAACTGGAGTATATGTATAGCCTGAATAAAATATCCTTTGTGGCCAAGAGATATGCACAAGGATATCTGGTTTAATATTAATTGGAGGATTTGACACAACAACCGTCAATAATCAACAAACATATCATTCCCATTGTTCACTCGGTGTTGCATTGCAAATTTGCAAATGAATAGGTAATCAGAGATTGAATGTAGTCGAGGCGAAGGGAATAGATGTGTCTCGTTTCGTTTCTTTGAGAAAACATCATTTTTGTACTACTACAAACTACGAATTTTCTCTTTTAGAAGATTTGGCCTTTGTATTCTGTGATGACGATTGGGCATTTGGGCCCAGTCAACTGTCAAATTTAATTGTTTATAATTAACAGTTTATTTTTCTCTTCTTTCTCCTTAATTCTCATAAATAAAAAAACCATTACTATATATTACAAAACATGAAAAAATAAAGATATTTTGACAATAAAAATATTCTTTAAAATATTTAAATAATTTTACAAAATACCTAACATTTTAAGTGCAAGTTATTTTTCTCATATTTTTCTGTCTATAAAGCCCCCTGAAAAAATTATTTCATGTCCTAAAATGTGACTTTCTATGAGATAGGGCTGAGGACGCAGAATCTAAGATGACAAGAGAGAAGAGGAACGCCAAAGAAAGGAGGCAAGAGGGAATGACAAAGAAGGAGATGATAGAAGGGAAGAATTGCCATAGGAAATGATAGATCCGATCAAAGGAAAGCAGAGGAATGGAACAAATTGTAAGTTTCATTAGTTTGAAGTTTTGATTCACAGTTTATATATGGCATACCCGTGGTTTTGATCCACCCTGGAACCTATGATTTTGGACTAATTAATGAAAATCCAATCCAATACATATGCTAAGAACTAAGATCCAATCCAAAAGCATATGATTATAATTACCATTAAAATTTTAAGGTTATTAAAATTACTAAATTTGTATTTTAATTTAATTATTAAAAATAGTTAATAATTATTAAAAGTTAATATTTATTTTTTTATCAAATTAAAATTAGTTTACAAATAAATATTTTTAAATATTACAATTAAATATTTAAGGTAAAAATATGAATTGATAAAATTACAACTAAAACTATTGATTTTAACAAAATTTTTAATCACAATAATCTCAGCTGATCCAAAAGATTGATTTTTAAATTAATATGGATCTTGATTATTTGGGACTAGTTTACACCTCTATGATTTAGTGATAATATTTATTGACAATATTTGTTAGCAGTATACCCACGAGCGGGTAGATGAGTTAGCAGGAGATTCATCTAGTTTAATTAGAGATTTTGGTTTCAAGTCCTGGAAATGTAATTCCGTTAAAATTCGTGTAAGAGAGAGTTTTGCTATCCATTGGGTCTTCACCGGCTCGAACCTAGATTACTCGGTAGCCCAGTGAATTTCCGGATATCAGGTGGTCCAAACAGGAAAAAAAAAAAAAAAAGATTTGTTAGCAGTAGTATGATACGTAAGTCAATATACATCTAATTATTTAATCTCAGTTATTACAACTTGAACCAAATGGCGCAAAAGAGAGATCTGCCTAAAACTCTTCTAGAGAATATGAAAAATCCAATCTTTTAATTACAGAAACTGAACAATTTAGAAGAACAGTCAGATTACATGAAGTTCAATAAAGCCTTTCTTAACTCTTTAACAAAATCCTTCACTGTCATGTCAAACTCAGAATCCTTCTGCATGAAAAAACAGAATGAAATCTTAGATTAAACACGGAATATTTAATTAGTCCTCTTTGAAAAACCTGAATATAAAGTTTAATTACCTGAGCAATCACGGTAATGTCGAGGGTGGAACCGAAAGGCAAGACACTACTATTGACAATAGAGACGTGAAGCTTCTCTATCTCGCTAAGTATTTTTACCAGGAAGCCTTTCTGTTTCTCACTGTGGATTCGAATCAGAACATCTTTACCGCAAACTCTCGCTTCAATTTCGGGTAGAGTCATAATATTAGAGTGACCGTCGGAGTTGTCATCATCACAAGAAGATGACTTTTTTACCAGAACAACCGACTCCACAGTTCTCTTGGTGGCCTGCTCCTCCAACGCCTTTAAGCGTTCTTGAAGCTGTTTCACATACCTGATCGCTTCTCCAAGAACAGAAGCTTTGTCCATCTAACACCCCCCCCCCCCACCCCAAAAGAGAAAAAAGAATTAATACTTTTGCTTGTCTAAGAAGTCTAGACTCTGTGATAAAAGCAGAAATCTGAAAGAACTAACCTCAAGATTTTAGGTTTTAGTCTTTTTTATGTTGGTTATATTCTTATGTTGATTTCTTGTAAATAATACACCTTTTTTCAATAACATGGGTACCTGCAAACTGTCTAATTTTCATAGGCACCAGACAAATCTCCGCCTTAATTTCATTCCCATGGATATATCTACAGAAAAAAAAAAAAAAGAAAAGAAAAGAAAAAAAGAATTACCTTCTTGAGACCAGGAACAATTCCTGAGAGAGCTATGAAGCGCTGGTTAAGTTTTTCTCTCCTCTGTCTCTCGGCCATTATGTGCTCTTGAACCTGGTATGGGGTTTTTGTAATGGAATGAGATCTCTTCTTCCCTTTTGGTACATAGATTGTGTTTTCATAATCAAGGCCATCTGTTGCAGTAACATATTTAGGGTTTGAAGTGTAGCGTAGATGCTCCAAATCGGCTTCAGGCTTCAGTGAACCGGATTTCTCGAAAGAGAGGATTTGGGATGTGCAGGGAGGAGAAGAAGGTTTTTGGATCCCATGGTGGATTGTGATGGTGGAATTAAAACTGTTGGTTTTGATGAGTTTGGCAGGCCTCTCAAAGCTGGTTTCAATGGAGGAGCCGCTGAAAGTGGTAGTGTTGTGGGTTTTTAGATCAGAAAAACAAGAATTATAGCTGTTGGAGGATAAAGACGGCCCTGCTACCTGCAGTGTAGCTGCTATGTCTTGTGCTGTTCTGAGTTCTGCAACAGAATTCATAAGACCCCCATGGATTATATTTAACTCATCCATTCCCTACAAAACCGAAAAGTAAGAAAAGTTCAGCAGTGGGAGATTTCCCAGCCAATCTTAAATTCGTGGTTATTGATCTCACCAATTCAGATAACCATTTGGCAGATGCAGTCACATCCATTGCAAACAAAGATTGCCCTGGAAACTAGGATCTAACAAAATTAATATGTAAAATTAAGACTCACTAAGAAACAAAAACGGCCATGGATGTTCATCCAAAAAAAAAAAACAGCCATCGATGAATATATATATATATATATATATATCTTTTCAGAGAATTGAAATCAAGAATGAAATTAAATGAAAAGTAGAGAGATGCAAAATGCAACAGCTTACCTTGCTTCTTCTACAAATGGTTGAAACTGAGAAGAAAGACCTGTCATTCTTCTCTTTATAGTTGTTAGTGTGAATTGGGTTCCATCATCAATGTTGTCCTACCCACGTGTGGACCTTATTGGGAGCTATTATTCAAAATAAAGGCTGGATTTGGACAGGGAAAATATTTTAATGGTATAAATATTTAACTCCTAAGATTGCCCCTCAAAACTGAATGTTATTTGTTTCAATCAAGCCCCTTCACTAACTTTTGTCGCAAATAAGCCCTTCAAAGTTAATTTAGAACTATAGATAAATCATCTATTTCACAACTGTTAGATTTAAAGCATAATAGTTCTTTGTTTAATGTGTTGCTAAGTTGGTCCATTCATTTATTGTGGGTGCTGGCATGGACTAGTTCTAAACTTCTAATGCTTCCTTATTTCTCTTTCTTCTCCTACTGTCTTTCATTCAAGTAATTATTATTTTCTCTTGCTTCCTTTGCATTGCAAAGTCAATGTAGGGATGAAAATGTCACCCAATCCCTAGAAGAATCCTAGACACAAGGATTGAACAAGAAGAAATATTCCTCCTTGAAACATGTAGATGGAAGCATTTTTTTCTTATGAAATTTTAAAGAGAATTTTGCCCACCTCATATAAGTCCCCGTTTCTTGCAAAAAATCTTTAAAAGATATATTAATATAAAACCCAAGTACTAGAAGGCTAGAACCATTACTCATTTTTAATGAATCAAAGCCCACCTCTAAAGCTCACTTCTAAGATTTGAAAGTCTAAATATCTAATTTTTTACTTTAAGTTAGCAAAATTTTTTTATTTTTTTAATATTTTTTTGGTAGGAGATGGCAATCCTAACAAGGGAATTAAGCCCTTGCCAAAAAGCACCTAGGATCCATTGTATTTCCAAAACCAATGACCAAAAACCAACATTCATGAATCAAAATGACATGCATAATTAAATGAAAATTACTTTTTTGCTTTAAATGAAATGGTTGTTACAATAATAGGTTTTGAATAATATATGAAAGTTACTTTGAGGGACTCATTTGATTCAAAAGTGAGTAGGAGGTTTGGATCAAAACAAACAACTTAGTTGAGAGTCAATCCTAAATTTACTCCTATAAACAATGTTAATATGGTATGCGAGTTGATTTGCCACCAATTTTATATTCTCTTATTCTGTTTTTGATTTAAAAATTTTTTAGGTAGTGCTATGAATACAATTTCATGGCATGGTACATTATATAATATGATATAATATTAAATGAGTAAATATATAATATTTTATACACTATAAATATTAAATAAGTAAATATATATAATGTTACGTGTGTTGTGAACATTAAATGAATACAATTAAGTTTTTTTTTTTTTTTTTCTCTTCATGTGAATTGGTGATTGTATTGTAGAATTTTTTCGGTTTTGGGACATTAAGATTTAAGAGATTTGTTGCTCCTCTCCGTATGCACACTAATTGCTTGACAATATGCTTGAGAGGGGCGAGCTGCTCTATTTTCTCGGTTTCCTGTTGCTTGACCAAGGGATTATCTTGATTCTTGAGTTATTTTGGTTGTAATCAGAAGCTATATATATATATATAATGAACTGAGGGTACTCTTTATATTTTATTAATTAAATTTATTTTTTTGTTAATAAAAAATTCATGCATGATTTATTAATTAAAAAAATTAATTACAAAATCACGCATTATATTATACATAAATATTAATTATTTCCATGAATCTTTTTTCAACTTCTTTCTATTCCTTGATGCTGCTAGTATTAAAATTGTCGATTAGAATTAGGTAATATTATCTCACTCTTTATATCAACGGTCCCATTATTTTGGGTCATATCTGTTTAAAAGTTGTCAGAAGGGGAATGGCTGTCCTCAACGTCATGCTTACCTGTTCTGATCTAAGCTTCCATAACCTGTTGTCTGTAGTTGCCTGATTTATTGTTCAGAAAAATGTAAAAAGCAATGAGTGGTTGTTTGATTTGCTGATAAAAATGTTATAGCGGTTGCCTCATTTTCTAATTCCTGGGCAGGGTTATCGCTAGCTTCGAAAGTGTCAAGACTATCAGAAATTGTAAAATATATATTTAAAAATATTAATTATATTTAATTTAATTAACAAAAATAATTAACAATTATAATTATTAATTATTAATTTATAAATAATTAATATTTATTAGTTAAGAAATTAAAATTAGTTAATAAATTAATACTTGGAAATACTATTTAACAAAAAAATTTTAAAAATTAATCACATTAATTAATATTTTTTATAATAACAATAATCACACCTCCAATTCTTACAAGCTTATTTTGGTTGTTCTCATTTTAGTTTTTATGTATTTTAAAATTAATCATTCTCTAAATAATTTTAAAAGTATAATTCATAATTTACATGTTTTAAAATTAATTTCTCATAAAATGATTTTAAGGGCACACATCTAATGATATTCAAGAAGATTAATTTCTTTAATAACAATATTATAGTTATAATGTGGTGTAAGATTATAAATTTACACTCAAATATTAAATGAAATATGACATGGTATTAAATGACTAAATATAAATAATATTGAAGGGTAAATCTTAAATAAAATAAGTTAATTATATAATGATATATCGTGTTATAAATTTACAATGTTACACGATATTATAATTACAGTATTTTCATTTTCTTAATACCTGATTCCAAAACTAAAACTCTAAATCTAATATATTAAACAACACTTACATATCAATATAATAAACTTAACATTAGATTTTACGCGACTTTATGTTTCTTAAATACAACAAATTAATAGTTTGCACCTCCGCTCTCTTTCCACTCATTTTTCCTTGTAACTTAAGTAAAAGAAATTAATATTTATTAATAGTAAAATTTTAATTACAACCTCAAGTATTATAATATTTATAAATTTTTTAATTTAAATGGGTGATGATATAATAATTTTTTTATACAATGTTTCTATATACTAATTAATAAGTGAATTCATATAATATATCACAAGTTTTAATTAAATAAAAAGACTTAATTATTAAACAATATAAAAATTATATAAAAAAAGTATACATAATTTTTTTACAATTATCTTGCATTTAAATAAGAAGCTCGTGGGCGAGACTTTTTAAATGTTACGTAAATATTAGTATGAAATTTACGATAAATTTTCATAGATAAAAATCACAATTATTAACTCTCACAATTTTTATTCGGTTTCTGAAAAAAAAAAAAAAAAATCTTTCTTACCGTAAAAGGTCAAACACACAATTTAGTTCTTGTTTTATGGTAGTGTAAGATTATCTTGTGGTTGTTTGTTGTCGGGTCCTTTATGGTTAGCTAGAAACGACAAATTTTTCAACAATAAAATAGTGGATGAGGTGAAGGTGTTTGAGCTCATACAGTTGAATTCATTCCATTGAATTAAGGCAAAGATCAAAGGGTTGTGGTTTTAAGTCTTTTAGATTGGTTACGGACCCGACAGCAACTAAAGGTAGAAGGTCCCTCAATAGTTGGAATTTATGTGACTTTAATATTTGGATGTGACCATAATCACACCTAAAAATTTGAAATAATAATCATTATTATTATGGGTTGGAACATTTTTTATATTCTGTTTCAGTAATAAATTTAACAGTTTTAATTTGATTTTATGACTTTTTTTTTTTTTTTTGAACATATTTGTAAGGGGCGGGATTTAAACCCAGCTCGGGGAGGGGGGAATGCACCGGGTGACTATTGCCACTAGGCCGCAAGGACCAAGTGCGATTTTATGACTTTTTAAATATAAATTTAAATAAAAATTTAATATATTATATAAATAATAATTAGATTTTTTATTTTATAAAAAACTTAATAAGAATTACATATAAAAAAATTTAATTGTTATTTATATAAATTATTATTAAAGTTTTATCTAAAACTTATATCTAAAAAATAAAAATCAAAAATCAAAAACTATTAAATTTAAATGGAGGGAGTATTCTTCTGCGTTTTTTTTGATACATTTTATTCTTTTGCTGTTAGAAAAATGATGAGATGGGAGGCATGCGCGGACCATCAGTGCCGAGATATTGATTGCATTGCTCATGAACTCGGCCAAGCCAAAATGCAAACATTTTTATCACATACCTTGTATTTCTACACACGTGTATATGGACAACTAAAAAGATAATGACATCATCAACGATTTAAATAATTTAATAATTATTTTTTTTGTTAAAAGTAAGAAGTTATGATTTCAAATCACATATGGGTAAAATAAATAAAAAATAAGATATAATTACTTTTTATTGTGTAATCAAGATAAAAAAAATGATAGAGAACATCTGGCAGTACAAAAAAAGGAAATCAGAAATAATTATACAGGTACCCGAGTTTCTTAATTGAAAAATTAATCAGGGGAGAGAGTTGGATGGAACACCCCCAAGATTCCCGCAATTTGATATAAGATAATTATGTTCATCTTTTTTTTAATTTGATTTGATCCCATCCAGTTCTTTGGTTTCTCGTTGTCATGAATTTGTTGGCAGGAACAATATTAACAAAATGACTAAAAACATCACTACATATTATATGTTCAATTTCATCATCAAATGATGATCTCATTAATGATTAAGAGCATGTTGGTCCAATTAGAGTTTTTAGGTAGAAGTGTGGTTTAAGTTTCGTAGAAACATTACTAAAAAAAAAAAAAAAAAAGTTTCGCAGAAACATAAAATAATGAAATCATGTAAAATAATTTTTTAAAATAATAAAATTTGGTACTAAAATCAAATGTTTCTTCCAAAAATTTAGACTAAATAAGTAATCACTAATTTAAGTGTATTTAATATTTTAATGTTCAAATTATATTAAATTATAAAATATCAAACTATTAAACGAGAGAGTTTGCATCTATTACCGAAAGTTCATCATTATTTTATTATTAATATTTTGTAATTTGGTGCAATATAAATTATAAAATATTTTTTCAAAATTTAATTTATGTATCAAAACATGTAACAATTACATTTTAATTCTCTAATTTAAATAAACGCGTCAAATCAGATCTCTGTTGAAATAAAGGGTTTTGTTCGGTGAAATTCCATGAAGTTATCTTCTTCGGTGAAATTTGTCAGAGTTTTAATTTTTTTTATATTATTTATATTTTATAAGTTAAAATTTTTCACTTAAAAATTTATATTTTTTAATTTTTTTAACCTTAAAAATATTTTAAATAGTAAATTTTAAAAAATTATAAAATTTTTTTTATATAAATTTTATTTTTACTCATTTTTTTTATTTTTAAAAGTAATTTTTAAATTTTTTCTCTAATAAAAACTAAAATTTATCACTTATAAACAATATTAAAAAAATAAAAACTCTTATAAATTTCATCAAACATACTCTTAATTTAACAAAATTAGATTTTTGGAACCGTATATGGAAATCTGGCATCTGCTCTTATTTGTCAGAAGATGCCCGAATACCATAAAGGACGCCATGAAAATTGGAAATGTGATCCTAAATGGATTAATAACATATTGATCAAAGATTGGGGGATAAGATCCGTATCTCTGGTGCAGCTTAAAAAACCCAGTATTAGTTGTTCTGTTTTTCCCAGGAATAATGAAGCATGTGCTACAGTCTTGACCCTGATCCACGTTTTCTCTTCAACGTTGCAGGCTGGCAGTACTTGAGAACAACCTGGCCTAAATAGATTACCTTATGCCTGAGGAGACATGTTTCAAGTTTCAAGTTTCGAGCTTCAGACACAGAAGAAAAGCTGAGGGAAATGTGAGATGAAACCTTCAAGTCTTCAAAAGTCATGTCAAATGGATCTTAGATCAAATCTAGAAGAAACGAAAATGTGAGGCATTATAATTTGTTGCTCATCCTATCATGGGTGATGGCGCAAAGTCATGGAAGAAGGAAGGATAGAACGACTAATCATAATATCATGTCAAACCTAGGAAGGATATTATTGCCCCATTTTAAAGTACTTTTGGTTTGAGAGAGACGGATGAAAGGAGAAGGATGATTTTTTTAATTAATTAAATTATAATATTAGTCAATATTGCAATCTAATTGATTAAAAACTTCATCTCTCCATTCCATTCCTCTCAATGGAGAAGAGGAAATGGGAGGGATTCTGCATATATGTGTCAACGCAATGTATGGGGCTGCACTAGGAGGTTCCATCTAGAAAAGCTTATCTGCAGCCTCCCTCCCAAGTCCTACCTCACTGGCCAAGTTTAGGTTCATAATATATTACCCTTAACATATATCAGAAATTTTTGACTGACTAGTTTCCTGCTGCTATCCTTAATTTGCTCCTTTCATACTCCAGTAAGAGAGAGACAAAGAATCAAAGGCGGCGATCTACTACCAGCACACAAAGGCCACAAGATTACATGAAAAAACACACAAAATATGAGCTCATATTAACTTAAATGAGTTTTCCAATTACACTGGCTGAACTGAAAGTCATTAATCAACTAAGCTAGCAGCCTACAAGATTAAAATTTCACACAGGATTTGCGTGGATTAGGAATTAATGCTCATTTCAGCCAAACATCAATGATCATACTCACGAAATCTACACCAGCATTCAAGCTGCAATAACAGCACAGACTTCTACAATAGAAGGTAATTATTCTGTTTGTTGAGTCCAGACCTTCAAATTCTTGTCATTGCTAAGCGAACCTGATGCAATCATGTTCTGAGTAGGGTGACAGGAGACAGATAATACGGTATCAGTGTGACCTTTCAACTTCTGTACTACCTTCCTGGACTGAAGTTCCCACAAGTATACGCAATTATCCTCCGAACCACTAACGATATACTTTCCATTTGTGATAGAGAAGGTGGATGAAATGCAGTACTTTGAATTCACATGGCCAGTGTATGTTTTCAAGAAATTCCCAGTTGAAAAGTTCCACAGTCTCTGCACGTATAACATAATAAATTATCAGTTATCTAGCATGTGAAATAAGTAAAAAACACTAGAAGCCAAGCAAAACCAAATATCTAACTGGTAATTGTCAAACCTAGCCATCAAAAATTGCCCTTCATTTATTTTAACTATTTTGCTGTCCATGTAACATCTAGACACATGCAAAGCATCTCAATAGAAGAATATAATCCATTAGGATAGCCATATATGGAGTATATGTTTCTGCTTGGCATACCACTTTAGAACCAGCTTTCATAATCTATAAGAGAATCAAACTTATACATTTTCATGATTCATATGAACAAACTTCACCAAGTTACAAGCAGCACCCCCTTTAGAACTGCATGACAATGCTTGATGCTCTAACCAAACATTTGCAAGATTTTTCCTATTTAACATTTTTACTCATACAATGTTTTAGTTCTTATTATCTGGTTTAAGGTGCATTATTAAGCACGGAAAACATGGAAAAAAAGGTTGAACTGCATTCCCAGTGAGTCAAATATGGCTAAGTTGAACAGTTCTTTTTTGAGGGTACATTTGGGAGGCCAAGGGGGAGGGGAGATTTGAGCCATGGAACTCACCTCTTGAAAGTGGATTTGTAGTATACAATCATCATTATACAAAACATGGACTACTGGCAGCACTACCATTTCAAAGAGGACAGGAGCAATTTCTCAACCAATTAGACAAATCAAACTATTTTTTTCTTTTTCTATGATAATTAACAAAGTAATCTGTCTCAAAACTATATTTTCTCATCTAGTGAATATTTCTTGCAGAAGCTAGTAATGTACAAGACAAGAAGGGTATTTCATTAAATAAGAGCTAAAAAGGCTGAAGATAGAATTCAACACCTTTCTTTTGACTCATTATTTTAGAGGTCTATGATAAGGAAGAACCATGATAAGTTAGCAAGTTGCATTGACCAAGTACACACCAAAGCCCTATTTTGGATGTGACGCACCATGCAATACTAATAAGGGCCATTATGGCAACGATCAAACTAGAACAGAGGACCCTGAAATTCTGATGAAACTTCAAAAGATGCAGGGAAGATAAATACTAACATTCAGATACTGAAGTTGAACAACAAACAATGAAGGAGAACCTAAGCAACTAAACATGTAAACACTTTGAATAAAAAAAAAAAACCCAATTTAGAGACTGGAGTTTATTTCTTTTTTCTTCCTATTCTAAAGTTGCATCCTGTTGCTTTGGTTTCACTATATATTCACTTTTAAAATTTAACCAAAAGGTCTAGGCACCACCTTGTAGACACCAAGCACACAATAAATTGCTTCATTCAACTACAAGTCTACAACCCTTTTCTAGCTCAAACAACAACGATACAAGTATTGTTAGTAGAAAGTAGAAAGAATTGAAAAGGGAAAGTCAATACTCACCAGAGCATTATCCAGAGTCCCAACAAGAATAAACTTCCCATTGGGCGAGAACTTGACGTAGGATACTGGAGGATTCTCATCATCAATCAGCGTCTTCATACAATGACCCGTCCCTGCATCCCAAATCCTGCATAACCCATCATAACTGCTGGAAACAATCATCGACCCATCCCTGTTAAAATCAACAGCGGTAACAGGATCAGAATGTGCAGGCAGAACCTTCAAGCACTTCCCAGTCTTGACGTCCCAAATACGGACGGTCTCATCAAAAGACCCCGAAACAATCATATTCGACTGCGGATTAAAGTTAACACAAAAGACGTAATTAGTGTGGCCATGGAGTGTCTTGATGAGCGAGCCAGTGTTGACGTCCCAGAGGCGGAGGGTCTTGTCGTCGGAGGCGGAGACGATGAAGCGGGAGTCAGAAGAGAAGGCGAGGTCGGAGATACCCTGTTCGTGGCCAGAAAATTCCTGGAGAGGGGAGAGAATGGTAGCGCTGTTGTGGGCTTCATTACCGTTTTGGATGTGATCAGCGGAGACAGAGTAAGTCCGGAGGGTTTTATCGGCAGATGCGGAGGCGAGAAGGAGGCCATCGGAGGAGAACTTGAGGGAGGAGACGCCGCGCTTGTGGGCGGTTAGGGTTTGAGAGAGGGTGTAGGGTTTGAATTTGAAGGATTCGACCGGGTCCGTCGCCATTGGTTCCGCATCCATCTCGGGTTGGTGGTTTCAGAGCGGCGACTTCAGCGAAGAGAAGGGGTTTATGGGAGGTTCGTCGTTGAAGATTGTGCGTAGTTAAAGGTGCTAAAACCTTGTCCAATAAGTTGTGTCCCGAAAGACAACATCACATGATTCACATCAGCAAAAATTATTATTATATAAAATAAGGAAGAAATATTGTAAATTGCGTAATTTTAATTATTAAATGTGTATTTTATTACTTAATATAATTTA
>BPVZ01000008.1:3696914-3727738 GCA_020521535.1 Rubroshorea leprosula
ATTTATGTTATATTTGTTTTGTGCTGTTTGCTGAATGGTTGGTGATTTCATGAATGGTGAAACTGTCTTTCTTTTGTCAAATTTGATCTGTTTGTTATGTACTTATGTCGTTGTTATTGCACTTGGCTGCTTCGTAGAAGGTTTTTTATTCTCAAATTTTTGTTATATCAAAACGTCATCCATGAAACTGACACTTTGTGTTGGCTTATTTCATCATGATTTGCTGCCAAAAAAAAAAAAAAAATGCCCATTCAGATTTTAGTTTGTAAGTTTGTTATGATTACCTCTGTTTCATTAGGAATTTTCTATGTTATGGTGATTTGTATTCGTTGGGGAAAAAGTTGTTAAAAATTGTGCATTCTTAACATGCTAGGTGGATCCTTTATCCAGTGTGTGAAGTTGCTTTCATCTGAGGCATGTGGCTCATACTTACTGAATTATAGAGATATGGTGTTTGCCTGAGGCTTCTTGTTTAGCTGAAATACATAGCTGGGAGTTATGACCATTCAAAAGAATCAGAATTCAGTGTAACAGTTTTGTTTGTCTGTCAAAACATGTTCAATGGATCTTTTAGGGGGAATCTTAGTTCCATTTTTTATGAATATTAATATTCAAGAGAGAGCCACTCATGCAAACCTACTTTCAAGTTTCTAGGCATTCAAGGTTTTCTGGCACTTGGCAGCTTCTTGAACTCTTTTAAGTGTATCAGAATGGAAAGCTAATGGAATAAATTGCTCGAATTACCACTGCAATTTGGTAAAGTTGTCTACATTTCAGTTTTTTACTTTTTATATCCCAAAATGATTATTTGAGTGTGTATATGGTGCTCAGAGTTGGAGACTTTGTGTCAGAGGTTTTCATTTGATAGTTTCTTGTTGTGCTTATTCTGTTCAAGCTTTCCTTTGTTTGACCTGCAAGGTCTTAGCAACTATTTATGGATGCTTGAAGATTTTTGAAATCCATCATATGAAAGCTATAAATGATGCTTTCTGGGAGAATTCACGGGAACAAGGACAATCTAAGTTTAAAGTGGAAACAGAAGCAACAAAACACATTGGAGTTTGAAATATCAACCCTTGCCCTTCTTTCTTTCTTCTTCTTCTTCCTCTTTTTTTTTTTTTTTGGGCGATGCATTGTTTTGCTTTCTGAGAGTCATATTTCTGGAGAACAAGATTTGATTGATTTGAATCCTGAACCTGGTAGACTAAAATTTAGTTTCTTGAGCTTGGATTACTGTTTAGCTTTAAATTTCTAGGTCCATTAGTAGTAGCCTTCATGGTAGAAATGTTTATTTCTCATTGTGCCTTCATGCTCAATTATGGGACATTAATAGGACGCTGGGTGACTTATTCTTACTAAAAGGCAATTTTCTAAGGGCTAATTTTTCTAGGCACTGAGCTTATTCTCTTCATAATCTTGTGTTAAATTGAGTCTAGTCATTTTCAGAATGGAGAAAATCTACACTTGTTGGAGAAAAGTAATTATTTTAGTACATTGAAAAACGGACCTGGAACTATCCATTGATTTGTGAAACTAGTGTGGGCTCTTAGGCATCCGTCCCCCTTCAGAAAAAAGAAGAATAAGAATTCACCACATGAGAGGCTTGCCTCTGGTGCAGGTTAACAGCCATGTCATCCGCATTGGAGCTTGTCATTTTCTCTTTTATCTCTTATTCTTACATTTCGGAGTTCTCAGTAATGACAAATTGATTATGGTTCCCCATGCTTTAAGAAATCTTGGGCTAAGCAAAATTAATTTCTTCTGAGATAATTGGTGGCATGATGGAGATATTGTTTATTCAAGAGTATTATTGTCAATGAATCATAAGTTGGTTTGAATGTTATCTGCTTTCTCCCATTGATTTTGAGTTATGCACTATTTCTCTCCCATGGTGTTGGTGTGTATTTTGGGATAGGTTAAACTATGAACATGGTCTTCTGGTTGTTGAGGACTTTGGAGTCTCTACCTGTTCCTATGGAGGATATTGATTTTTTCATCATTTAAATTTGAAATAATAGAGCCCCTTTTATTTATTACTTTTCTGCAGGTGTGCTGTCAATTTCTTATCTAGCTATTAAAATAAAACTGAAAATGGAGCTGAATAGTATTAAAGATGCATTTGATCGTGTTGCAAAGAAGCAGAAGCTCTCCTGCTGTAAGACCCAAGAAGTTATTGATCAGGTTATCCAAGAAATTGAAACGGCGTGGGAGATGATGTGTTCAACAGCCTCTGATCATAATCTGGTCCTTGCTGAATTGAAGAAAATGTTGAATGATATTGCCCCACTCAGCCAAATAGAAGGCACACAGAAAGAACTAAATATAGCACTGAGCAAGTGCCTGAAAGCTCTTGAAAAACTCAATCCTGATATTTCCAAGGCTTACCGAAACGAAGAATTTGATGCACATACAGTTAACCACATAATTGCAAGCCATTTCTATCGGCAGGGGCTGTTTGAGGTTGGTGATTGCTTCATAAATGAGGCCAAGGAACCAGATGCTGCTGTTGCCATAAGATCACTTTTCCAGGAAATGTACCAAATACTTGAAGCCATGAAGGGTAGAAACCTAGAGCCTGCATTGAAATGGGCCACCAACAATTCTGATAAACTGAAGGAAAATGGGTCAGACCTTCAGCTGAAGCTTCATCATTTGCAGTTTGTGGAAATTCTACAAAAGGGGAGCAGAGATGAAGCTCTTAAGTATGCTAGAATGCATTTTGTTCCTTTTGCTGGCAACCATATGTCTGAAATCCAGAAACTCATGGGCTGTCTCTTGTGGGCTGGTAGACTTGAGCAGTCCCCATATGCTGAAGTATTATCACCAACCAATTGGGATATTGTAGTTGAGGAGCTTACCAGGCAGTTCTGCAATCTTATGGGGCAGTCATATGAAAGCCCATTAAGTGTGACTATTGCAGCAGGGGTGCAGGGGTTGCCCCCACTTCTGAAGTTTATGACCGTGATGGCAGGGAAGAAGCAGGAGTGGCAGTCAATGAAGCAATTGCCTGTGCCAGTAGAGTTAGATAGTGAATTCCAGTTCCACTCTATATTTGTTTGTCCAGTGTCTAAGGAGCAATCAACAGATGATAATCCACCCATGATGATGACATGTGGCCACGTCCTCTGCAAGCAGTCAATCAATAAGATGTCAAAGAACAGCACAAAATCTTTCAAGTGTCCATACTGTCCTTCTGATATTGATGCCGGACAATGCAGGCAGTTGTACTTCTGATGTATTCCCCTAACATGTAAATGGGATTGTATCAAAACCTTCTTCCCTCTTAGATGAAATGAGACGAGTAGAACTAGGAATTGTTGTGATATGGTTTAGCCAATGCGGCTGTGTTGGCAATTCTGCTCTGTAATTCTGTACTGTTAAGGTTGAACGTTGTTGTAAATAGAAATTCTTTCAACATTCATGTCGGGAATTGATTAATGTGTGGCTTTGCATTCTAGCCTTATACCCTAGCCCTAGAAGAATACATGGACAAAGAAAGGGAGTAACATTGCCCCTCGGCTGTTGCTTGCTCTGTAAGCCTTTCCAGGAGGTTGGCCTGCAGGATATAGCTTTAAATTCATACTAATGACCATAAGGTATGAACATTTCAATGTTACAACATCTGATTCTTCTTACTTACTTTTCTCGTTTTCTCTTTATATAGTGAATTCAACCCAATCTGATCACAATTGTGATGATCTGTTAACTAAATTTATGTTTTATGTCTAACTTCTCTATCATTTGGGTTCAGGTCTGTATCCAAAATGTTTTTGAAGAGAAGCTGATGGTTTTCTATTGTTTGGCAGGTCTCCACCCCCAAAATGCATCTGTTTGCCTTTATATTAATGAACGTGAAATATGCATAACAGTTAACACAATGGACGAACGAAGATACCTATATCGGGTTTGGGTTGATTAGAGTATAAACAAAGCTGTGCTTCCCAACTTCAAGATGCGCCTCCAAAAGCCACTTCAACATATAAAGGTAACCTACTCATCCAAAAAGCTCCAAATATAAAGTGTTGCGCAATTTAAGGAGATCTTCAGTACCCCAAAAGTGGAAGGAGGAAAGGTCCGAAGCTCCAGTTTTGATCTTTCACGCAGATTTAGACTTCAAAAGCCTTTCTTTCTCACCTTCCACAAACGTGCAACTAAAGTTTTGCTAACGTGAAAAAATTTTTCATTCACAGAAGGATCCTAGCAAATGGGAGAACAGATGAAGCCTAACTTCACCGACGTGGTCCTTCCCATGTGATTAGCTGCTGCTTTAGGGGATGGAATTCATGCTTCTTTTCATTGGAATTAAGGTGATTTCATAATTACGTGGTCCATGAGCTTAAACTTTAGACCAACTTGCTTCTTGCATTTCTTTGGATAATTGAATTCTTTCATTGGATCGCGCCGTCTCTTCTCTTAATGCTTCCAGCTTACACCAATGATGTTTAATAACATTATTAATGCCTATAGCTTGAATTTAGACTCGGGAGCTTGCTTGCTTCTTGTGAATTCCCTAGTCGTGGGTTTACCAAAAATAAACTACAGTCAATTTATAAATTTAATAATGTTGTAGTGTGGATAAAACAGCAAGGCCGTTGCAGTATTGATGATTAATAATGGGTCAGTGATCTATGACAGCTGGAGAGCTGTCCTTTTTACCTCATACATAATGCATTCCTTTTATTCTTGCCTTCTTTTAGGTTGTAGGAACTAGAAACTGAAATGATTATGGCCACGCACAATGCAGGCAAATTTTAGTGCATGAAAAGGATTTGTCATATGGATCATTCTGAAATCTGAATTTCTTTTGGCCATCATGGATTACTATGATTAATTAAGAGAATATCCTCTCTACTTTGCCAATTTAGTATGATGAAGATAATTCTTTACAAATTCTGCAAATTCTAGAGAGGATTTCTTAATGATGATCGGTAATTTAGTAGCATGGGGTCTTGATTTTGGGCAATAAGAGGGAAAAATCTCGGTAGTGCGCGACACATGAGCCGCACAAGAAAGGTGGAATGATTCTTTCTTTTCTTCCTCTTCTTCTTTTGCATTCATTGTATAAGCGTCAATTCTCAGATGCTTAATGAATTGTGCCGTAGAAGTGAAACCCATAATGGGTCTCACAGCAAGGAAGGAAACAAAATATGTCATACTTTCGAAAAGCTATTGACATGATTAGGCCTAAAAAAGAGAAATGAAGAATATCCCTCTTTGAAAATTTTCTATACATTATCTTGCGCATAAAAACAAATGGACATTCTCTATCAACAACGCACCAATTGTTCACAAGCATTGACTCAGCTACAGTTAATTGTTCATGTTCACGACGATTGATTCGGTTAGTAGGAAATTAAGAATCAAACATTTTGTTTGCTCGTGTTCAAATTTGGCTTTTATTTCCTATAGTTTTATTTGAAAATGTTATGGTTCAAATAAATTGTATTACTTTTCAGTATTAATAAAAAAAATGTGTACTTCATAGTTAAAGGCTTATCTTTTTATTAATAGTTATAAAAATGTAATTTGTTCTACACAAGTTACAATTCAGTTCTCTATGGTTTTATTATGAGATCCACTGAAATCCACTGAAATTGATAGTGTAACTAAGATATTAAATTGAGCTCACCCAAAGCTTTTACTACTTTTATTTAGGCGGCCGAAAAAACAACGGACCAATTGAATTTGGCATTTTCCTCAACAACACTCACTTGGGCTTTAATACGTGTCAATATGTATCACCAACCATCACTTCAAGTTTAAAACATTCAACAACACAAAACCCATATCAGCTTTTTTGCACTTACATCCAAATTTTACTCCGTCTATTGACTTAGACCCATCAACTAAACAATCATGCAGCCTAAAACATCTTATTTTCCCATTCCTAGACCACTATTTATAACATACAACATCCTTTGTTGTTTTTTTCTTTTTTTTAAAAAAAATAAATAAATAAAAACCCAAAATAGAGACAAAAGAGTTTGCTCAATCAAAGCAATAAATGGGTTCACCCTATCTCAACTCTGCAGAAAGGGCCTAACCGTCAGGTACTGCTTGTCACCATTATCACCGCGACCCACTTTACAACATAGCTATTTTGATATTTTATTTTTTTATAAATATATATATATATTTCGATTGTTTTCTTTTACAAAATAGTGGGTGAAAAAAAAAAAAAAAACTAAAATCTGGCGTTTTCAAAGCCGTGCAAATCGCTGACTCTGTTCATATGCTTCCTCATTATAGCCACTTTAGCCAACCTCTCCGCCGCTCTCCAAGCCGATGTCGGCGTGAGCGGCTCCGCTTTGTCCTCCACCTGACCGTTCGCATTAACTCTCCTCCTCTGGATCTGCAACTGCTGTCGGCGCCGGTTCAGATCGGCTAGCTCGGCTTCCAAGCCACGCAGGAATTCCTCAGCCGAGCCAGAGCCCGATTGCATCAACAAGGCTCGAGCCGAGATGAGCAGGTGATGCGCTCCCGATAAATCATTCCGCTCGATCAACCGCCGTGACTCCACCACCGCTCTCGTACTGACATGGAGGTTCCTTAACCGTCCGATGCTCGGAGACGTCGATCTCACGGCATGTAGACGGGGAATCAATAGACCTTCCTCTTGGGAGTAGACCACCTCCTGTGCGAATGGATCTATGTGAGACGACCGTACGGACAGGACCCGGTGGGCTCCACCGGAAGATGCCGGTACCTTTAATTCCAACAGCAATTCTCTCTCTTCGCCTGAGTATAGATCGCCTATCCGCAAAGAATCCGACCGGACTGAGGTTGGACGAGCCGTTAATGAATACACGGCACTGATCTCCGCCGGGGCTGATCCGGAGAGGAAACCTAATTGGAGGCGGAGATCCTGAACCACCACGCTCAGTGGGGCGAGAACTACTTTACGGAACACGTCGTCGCTAGGCGCGTTAGTGCACTCGCCGAAACCGACGGAGAAGACGGGGATTTCCAAGTGTGGAAAGCGCGTGGATGAGACGACTGCAAAATCCGGATTGGTTGGTTTTGTTTTGGACAGTTCGTCGCGATCGTCCGATAGTAGCATGATGCTCGCGACGGCGTTTTTCTCTCGGCGATCTTCCAGCACTTTCGCAGCCTTTTTCAGCGCGTCGTTGACGCTCATTCCTTGGCCGTTGCTTTCCAGCGCCTCAACGATCCTGCGCGCAGATCTTCGTCCGGTGGACGACATCCGCCTTAACGGCGACAACCGCTTGGAAGCTGAAGAAAACATCACAATTGATAATCTGTCCGTTTCACTGAGAGAAGATATCACCAGCTTCATGGCACGTTTCATCATTTGCAGCCGGACACCATTCATCCTCCCGCTCACATCGAGAACCGTCACTAAATCTATCGGAGGACGTCTCGCCCCACGCGCCGCCGGTGGAGGTGGCGCTTTCACTTTTAAAACCACCACATAAGTCTCGTAGCTCCTGCTTAAGGCCACTGCCGCCGCCTCCGGCAACAATCTCACCTCCACATTTCTCGAATTAATTGATATTTGCCTGCCAAATTTCGGAGTAATACTGTGGTTTACAAAGAATCCTTTGAACTCCTGTTCACTCTCTTCTTCATCATTCTCTGTTTCTTCCGACTCCGGTATTGGATTGAACTTGGCCAGAGACACTGGGGACCTCAAGGGTTCGTCGTCGTTATAGACACGCAGCGGCTTCGTTAAGATGTCTTTGAGCGGCTTAGCTTCAGGTTCTATCTTTTGCTGTTGGACAGACAACAGCGGAAGCTCCTTCCAGCTGGTGCTGCACACCGGACAAACCAGTAAGTGGTTCTTCTTGGTGTGAGTGGCTATGCAGGGGAAGTGAAAAGAATGCGAGCATTCGGCCGTGAAAATTGCCGTCCCCTGTCCAGCTTTTACGCTCTGCAAGCAGATTCCACATCTGGTCTGTTGCAAATTAAAAGCAAGAAAGCGTCAGTAACAAGCTTTTTTCCCAAAAATAATGGAAATCATGATACATTGTTGTCATTTAAAGTTCTTACCTTGGAAAGACGTAGGGTGGCTCTGAGGAGAGAGAAACTAGATGGTGACTTGGGAGACGAAGGATTGGATAATTGGAACAATCTGGGGCTACTGTTGTTGGATTGTTTTTTCGGGGTTGTGATGGTTTTACATTGAAGTTTGGGGCTGTTGGGAACGGACGAGGTTGGGGTGGCGGTGGTTTTGGTGGTGGTAGTGATGCGGCACCGAAGGCTCGGAGTCGACACCGGTTGTGACTGCAATCGAGGCGTCGTTGGGTTGGAGAAGAATCCGAACCTGGACCCAAATCTCGGGCTTTTGCCAGTACTTCCGCCACTACTTCCTCCTCCACTGCCGCTCTTTTGCGGCTTCTCTCCCAATACTGTTGTGTCTCTCTCCTTGGGTATGGACGTGCAGAAGGCTTTCCTCCACCCAGTCACCATCGTCGGCACACCCTGTAAATTGTTCCGAACACCTCCTACACTAAACTCACTATTATGCAAAAATGGGATTTTTATAGAAGAAAACTCAGTTTGTTTGTTCAAAGGGACAGATGGACAAGAAGAAATGGATTGAGCATAGAGGTGGATTACTTATCCAATCAAAAACAGAGACAAAATCAAGTGGATAAGTAGATTCAGAAAGGACCCAAAAAGATCACTGGTATTTTGATTTTCTCCTACCCCTTTCTTTCTTTCTTTCTTTCTTTTTTAATCTTTCCTCTTCCTCTGCTATTTCCGTGTGACCCCAAAAAAGCTCCCAATCTTGTTTCCAAACGATTTAATCTCCAAGTTGGTAAGTCTCAATCCAATAGAAAAAGTACAGGAAAAAATTGAAGAGAGCTGGCTGTTTGGAGAGACGAGCGAATTATATATAGATAAATTTAAAGAGGGGTATATTGATTAAATAAAAAGTTACGGGGGTCTTGGGATTGACGAAGGGTAACTCTGGTGGGAACTGGCAAGTGGAGGTTGTTAAGGGTGTGTGCATCCCTACACCCTACTGGAACAAGTCAACGGCCGGTGTCATATGTAACAGTGTCTTATTCAGCAATCCCATGTTAAAGTGTCATCGACCCTTGTGAAGGGTATGGGGGAGAAAGGCAACTTTGTTTGACACTTTCGCCTTACTCTTCGCCACCTTACCTCTTTCTCACAAACACATTTTTCTCTTTTTCTGGTTTTCTCTTTGGCCCTTCATGTTCAGTGAATTTGGGATTTACCCCTGTTCGGATTTGGATTCAGTGGGAGAAGGAGATGGTGGTGGGGTCCTTTGATTTTGCCCGTTTTAGAGTGATATAAATGGTGGGGGCTGTATTTGTGTCTGAATATTGAAACTTGTTCATTGATGTACTTGATGACCACCACTAATTGTTTCATTGTATTTCTATAGACAATGGTCCATTGGAATCCAGAAACTACAGTATGCTTAATAGTGCTGATGTTGTAAGAATGTATGATGCCCCATGTAGGTATAGGAAAGAACAAAAAAGGAATTTTATTTTGTTGTGCAACATCTCACAATTATACATCTTCAGATAAGGGATTCGAGGATAATGATTAATAGGTTGAAACACGTTACCTGCAACTATTATGCCAAAGTTTTCTTTTGTCATTTTAAATCAATGTATTCTCACCACAAATTTAATGTGTTACTATTTAATTTATGAATCATTATTTAGAATTTAAATATAGAATCTTGCAAAAGCTTTTATTTTGTTATTTATTTTTTGACCAGAGCTTTGGTAGAATTTTAAAATGTTGATACCTACTCAAATTAATCCATTGTAAGTGGTTGAGCTTTTAGTTTTGATTGATCTTTGGTTGAGTGTTGAAAAGGCTATGAAAGCATGGGTTAATTTTCCATGTGACAATATAAAAAAAGTCTTCTTGGTAGATAGAAAAGTTATATTGCAATTGGGTAAAATTAGCTAGACAACCATGATTCATATAAATTGTTTCCTTTCCCTCCAATTGATTTACAAAGTAATCTAGACAAGGAAAAAGAAGCTCTTTGCCTTGCCACTTTCAACCATGGGGATAGGGAATTTACATTTTTAAACATATGTTAAAAGATGAAACAACATTTTTTTTGGAGTGATGATATTATGAACTTTTTTGGAGGAGTGATAATATTGTGAACTTACAAGTATAACGTGTTTAATATAATATGATTAGTTTTTTTATTTTTTATATTATATATTTACTATTTAATAATATATTATAATTATAAATTTATAATATCATATAATATATATTTTTTCTTATTCTCATCTCTCACTTCCTACCAAATACTTACCAAAAATTCCTAACGAAATATTCACCCCAGAATTTTGAAATTGATAGGAGTTGTCATTCACAGACGTGCCATAAAAAACGATTAAATTGCACTTAAATTGTTTTTATTCCCCCTACACCTTAATTGTCTATTTCTCAACAATGTTTAATCCAAATCATGTCATTGTCCATATGCTAATGTACTCCACAATAGGATCCCAACAACCATACCTAAACATAACTAAACAATTAAAAATGTAATCATTGCCTATTTTTAAAAATAAGAATAATAAAAAAAATGTAATGAACTTTGTTCTTTGACAACTTTAGAGAAATTTCCATTCCGTAAATCATAACTTATGTCCTTTTTTCTCATATAAAATACAAATTATAAATAAAATCCTAATAGGAAAAACGTTTAACCAACATTTCTTAATTTTAAAATTCAAGCCCAAAATAACACTCGGCCATTAAAATTTAAAAGAAGAAAAAAAGAAAAAAAAGAAAAAAGAAAAAAAGAGAAGGTGGGGTTGGGGGAAAGGCTTGAGATTTAACAGCTCCTGATGCATTGGTGGTGGTACGTTCCCAAAAGATGTGACAATTGACAGTTGGCAGTCTTTTAACAGTCAGAATATCCGTATCATTCAGAATTTCAGATTCACGTGACGTGCTAACTCTCTTAACGTCGTTAGTGATGGCGCGTCGTTAGTCATTTTTTCTCTAGGGCCTTTTTTTTTATGCCAACTCTTTGGGTTTTGTTTAGATTGAAGTTGTTTTCTATGAAATTCTAATAAAATTGTTATTTAAAAAAAAATTTTGATAATAAAATAGATACATATTATTACTCCATTTGTCTTAAAATAAACGGTTGTTATTTGATTTTTTTATTAAAAATTTGAGAATAATAATTATTTTTATTTATAATATCTTTAAAAAATAAAAAATAAAGAGATATTTTTTATTAGATAATTAATTAAATTAAATTAATAATGATATAGTTAAAGTAAAAAAAATATTTATAACTTTAAAAAATAAACAATAATAATTAATTTAAAAAAATTTTAAATAAAAAATATAATTATTTTGGAATGTAAAGAGTAATAATAATATTATTATTTTTTAACATATACTAAAGATATATTTTAAGAGTGTATTTTTAAAAAATAAAAATTAACACTAATTTTGTTTGTTATCTAATTAAAAACATTTATTCCATATATACTATGAGTATCAAAATTAATATTAATATTTTCATTTTTTTACTATATAAAAAATATAATGAATATATTTTTAACTTAATTAAAAAAGGATTTTTTATACAAAATACTGGTTTAATAACTATACTTTTTTATAATTAATTTTTATTAAAAATATAACTATTAACTTTAATTAATTTAATTAATTAATTAAAATCATCAATGTGTTAGTGAAATTAAAATATATATCAATTTTTTTAATTTTTAATATAAATTAATTATAAAAAAATATACTTATTACACTTTAAATTTATATTTTAGCATACAAGTTAAAAAAAATTTTAAAAAAAATTTATTTTATTTATTATTTTTTGTTTTCCCAATAAAACTTACGAAGTGGGTTTTAATATAAGAAAAGTTAAAAAAGATCTTAAAAAAAGAAGAAGTGAGAATAACATTAGCCTTCATTTTCTTTCCAACCCAAAACAGTCAAATTCTTCACCTTAAAACTCGTGCTCCAGAGTGAAAATCAGCCTACGTGATATTTTGATTTAACCTCGTTAATTGAGATTATAATGAATTTTCATTTTTCTATTTTGGTTAAATACGCTTTTTGGTCCCTCTATTATTAAAAAAGTCTCTTTTTGGTCCTCATACTGAAAGAATCCTTTTTTAATCCTTAAAGTTTAAAATCTGATCCCCTTTTGATTTCTTCGTTAAATTTTTGCTGATTTATCACGTTAATTAATTACATCACTTGATTATTTTTATATAAATGATATTATAAATGACATAGAAATTATTTGGATAAAATTATAAATCCATGTAAGCATTTCATCTAAATATTTTAGGTCACGTATACAAATTAAAAATTTAATTTTTTAATTTATGAATTAAATGAATTTAAACATAATTAACTTTAATTTCTTCATCTTCTTGTTTCTCCTCATCCTCACCTTCATCCTTGGCATCATCATGTTACCGTTATCTTCACCATCTTCTTTGCCATCCTCTTCATCATCTCTACCATCCTTTTCCTATTCATTATCCTGAGTTCCTTGCAGAACCCAGGTTTTTAAATTCTTTTTTTTTTAAAGGAATTTGTTGAATTGATTTAGGCGAAATGAGATGGGTACTTGAACCAAGTTTCGTAAACTGATACAAGAATTCCAAATTTGGGGTTCATTGGGGAAGAAGGTATTTAAGGGAAATGAAGGTGAAGGTAATTTTGTCATTTTAAATCCGATAAGTGAATGTGTTTTTCAAACTTTGGGAGTTTGTCATTTTGCCATTATTAATCTAATAAGTGAATGTCTATAGATTTTGAATCTACGATTTTGTCATTTATTCACGCGACGAACCTCGTGCTTGGGTTCGCAACAAATCAAGCTCCTGGGTTCACGACAAACCTGGGTCCTGGGTTTGCCTTTCCAAATTTGATTTCTATAAGGCAAAGGTAAAAAAAAAATGAAGGCTGGAAGAAGAAGAGGATAAAACAGAAGGCGGAAAAAGATGGGGGCAAATTAGTAATTAAAGTCAAGTACTTTTAATCACAAAATAACTTTTAAAGTATTTATAATGATAATTATGTAATTAAATTATTTTTAAGGTTATATTAAACCAAAAATTTGGTCATGTCATCAATTTTTGCCAAATGACTTTTTCACGTAATTTAAGTAAAAAAAATAATAAATTTTTTCATTAATTAACCTATCACATCAGTAAAAATTTAATAGAATAACTAAAAAGAGACCAGATTTTAAACTTTTAGGGCCAAAAGAAGATTTTTTTGGTATAGGGACAAAAAAAAGCTTTTTTCAATAGTATAAGGACCAAAAAAGGTATTTAGCCTTTTATTTTCGCTTCACTTTCCTTCTCAGTTCTCACGGTTGACCCTGTTTGTTTTTCTATGCTTTCAGTTTTTAATGCCTTTTCCCCACAAAATCTGTTAGGTTTTTTAGCTCTTTTCAGTATACAACAAATTAATATTCCGTTTGGACAGATATATTTATCACATTTTCCTTAACCTCATATATATTAGAGGTTAGTGTTTATAGTTAGACTTATAAGAAAAATTATGTAAAAAAATAATTTAAAATTAAATCATTTTAATAAAGAATTATTAAGAAAGATTAAAGTAGCATTATTTTTATTTTAAAAAATAAGTTATTTTAATATTATTTAATATAATATTAAAATAATATAATTTTTTTTATCTAATTTTTTATACTTACAACTAAAAATTATTTTTTAATGTGTTTGAAATTTTACACATAATTTTTGTTAAATAAATTTATTTGATTAAAAAATTATCATTTACATACTAGTACTATATATATAAACATTAATTTAAAATACATACAAAATCAAAGTGTGACAAGAAATGTTTGGACGAAGTGATATTTTTTGTTTGCTTTTATTTTAAAGAAAATTTTTTTGACTAGAATTATTTTAAGAAAATTTGATCGGTCAATTGACCTGCCATGTGGCACGTGACATTTCCGCGTAAAGGGGATGTTATGTGTCACTTAGTTTTTACTTTTTAGCAATATGTTTTATTTTTTATGGTACTTTCTAAGTATGAAATAATAAAAATATGTTTTCAATCCAAATTGTATACAGTTCAGAATATGAAAATATTTGAATATTATTACTGAATAAAATTTATTAAAAATGTTTTGCTATTTTTAAAACATAAATTATATATATATTTTTTGCAACTCAAACTTAATTAAAAAAACCTCATTGATATAAAATTATAACTATAAACTAACTTTAGCCTATAGGTGAGATTATACTTTGGATACCGAGGCAACCAGTTAGTGGTTGAGTCGCATAATCGGGCCCTTACCTCTGGTTTTTTTATTGTAATACTTTATTCTTATTTTTAGTAATTATTATTATTTTTTAAATAAAAACATTAAATGTAATATACTTTACACATATTGTATTATTTTCAATTATGATTAAACAGGTAAGTCTGTAACATTAAGGACTGTTTTTTCATTAATGACTATAAGATGCCTCGTCAATGCAAAATGAGCTACACTTTGATTTGTTTTTTAAATTTTTTCTAAATAACCTTTTTGAAAAAATTTAAAGAAATGAATAGATAGAAAAGACAAGCTAATGAAATGAGTTATGAGTTTGATGTTTTTAATTCGAATTATATATTAAAAATATAGTGTAAATGTTAAAACTATTAAATTATTTTTAATTAATATATATATAAATTTTATTAATAATATTTTAATGATTTTATTTTTTTTTTTTCGATTTCCCGTCCAGTATCTGAGGCTTCGCCCCGATTAATCCGGATCGACCCGCGTCGTGCACCTGAAAACGGTGGGTGAGTCTCCCAACGGAAGTTGCTGCATTCACGAGGTTTCAAACTCGAGACCTTACTTAAACTGGAACAAGTCGCTTACTACTTGATCCAACCCTTCGTTGGTAATGATTTTAATACTTAAATGACCCTTTTAATATCTTAACTTGACAAACCCCTTTTTTTTTTTTTTGGAGAAGTTAGTTTCCTTTGAGGATAGCTCGTATGAAGTTTTTTTTCTTCTTCTTGAACCACACTACAATTGGGGAGGGAGGGATAGAAACCAACTCTTAGCTAGGGGAAATGTGCACACCTTCAAGTGCGCGTATACGTTCTTGCTCTCAATAACTTTTGAAGTTCACCACTTCACCTCAGCCGGGTTTTCATTCTGGCCATAGAAATAGGAATTTCTTAGCCGTTCAGTTTCACAAAATGTGAAATGTTAACATGACATAAACACTTGGGTTAGTGAAATAATATAAAAACTCTTACTTTGAATTGAATGATTAAATAAGTGTAACGTGATTTACGCTACAAAAAAAATGAGAATTAGGATTAACACACCATTTATTTCTTTTTGAAAAATAAATATTGATAAATGATTGTTTTGTTTCAAGATTTCTAGTTGCTTTATTTATAAACAGTTTTCTCGTTCAATTAGAAAGAACAATAAATAGTTATTTTTTAAAATCTAATTCAAATACAGTTGAAATACATTAAAATTAGAACATTAGAAAATAAACCATATAGCTAGTCTTGGGCTATTCAGCCTCAGTTTCAAGAGCAGTATAATACATGTATCCATTTTGATAATTAATAAGATATATGATAAATAGGCAATTAAACAAATTCGATTATGGGAAAGTCGAGAAGCAAGGATTATTATAAAATTGTCAAATCATTCAAAGAGTTGTGGCGAACACAATCTTTGTGATCCATCTTTACCGTTGCAGGTTAGGCCCATAAATCACGATCACATCATTCTAACAAATGTAATTTCCAAATGCCACGCCCATCTTTTTCCATTTTTCTTTTTCTTTTTTTTTTAAAAAAAAAATTTAGGCTAGCATATTTTTCAGTTAATTTTTACACGCCTTATGAAAATTAAATATATAATTTTGAATACAATAATTATATTTAATATAAAATCAATTGATAATGCATGAATAACTCTTATTATTTAAATCACACAATTTAATACATTTCTTACGTGCAAGGTTAGTATAACTTTGGATCCTATCACATAAGTTAGTTATGGACTTGACAAGAACATAGCCTAGTTTGATATCATTTTGATACCATGTGAAAAATTGATATGTTAATTTCAATACAAAAATTACCTTTAAATTAAATTTAACTACCAATAAGTGTAGTAGCCCACTAGTCCCTGATATTTAAATCAAACACATCTCTTATTATGTTTCAATGTAAGATTTTTCCACTTAATATCAAGATTAATCGAAATGCTATGCTCCATTTTTTTTTTTTTTTTTAATGTTCAACTGCTATGCTCCTTGCACTTTGCTTGATTGAACTTTGGTATGAAAGCAACTCCACTCTCTTTCTTTCTTTCTTTCTTTTTTCTTCTTTTCTTTTTTTTTTTTTAACTATAATATTCATCCCGCATATATTAATGGCATTTCTATTTAATTCATAGTATTTCGTTTTTTGTATATACAAAACTTTGTCATGTGGACTTTGACTTAGCAAAATGGTACCTTAAGTTAAGTTTGCATTTATAGGGCCGGGAGCAATCATAACAGGCAAAAGTATGGTATAAGGATTTGAACTTACACCAAATTTGCAATTTCAGATCTAAACTTCAAGTGTGCTCAATTGAGGTCCAAACTACACAAAATTCTCAAATAAAGTCCCAAATAGATGCAAAAGTAATTTATTGTTAAATGTCTTCCTAACTTTGTTAATGTTTGTTACTCTCCACCCCCACTAAAAAAAAATTATGCTTACATGTCATTGTGGATACCAAGGGATGCCATATATGTAGATTGGTTTTTGGGGAAAACAAAAACGACATATATTGGTCACCTGCTGTTACACCCCACTTTAACAAAATTAGACAAGCAATGAAAACAACACATCCAAAAAAAAAAAAGAAAAAAGAATCCAATAAAAGTTCAAACTAAATACATCTAGCCTTTCATTCTCGTCTATTTTTTCAAGCATTCCCTTTTAGTTGTCCATTACATTGATGCGCCTTTCATCCCTTTCTCTTTTACAAACCATTGCTTCCATTTCAACAATTCCACTGCTTTCTACCCTAACTAATTCTGCTCTTAACATCTTGTTCTCATTCTCCAAAGCCAATTTTTCATTTTTAAGCCTATTAAACATGTCTTTGTACCCACTTGATAATTCAACATCAACCTATTAAAAAAAATGCAAGTTCCTGCTCCATCACAAGGTTGTACTATAAGATTTAAAAGCAAATAAGCTTGAAGTTAAATTTATTTCAAGAACAATTATATAATACCCTTTACTAACCTACCAATAAGAGCATTTGTAGTACCTTCTTCCAAGGTTTAACTCACTCGTGCTAATGTGAAGCTATGCCACTAATCCACGATCACAAAGAATTTGCCTTACACTAGATTGGGCCACAGAAGGTCAAAGAGAAAAGGTAGATGTTGAAGACAAAGCCCTGGACTTCATCTTGGTTTTAGGATAGAAATTGAAAAGGATCTCAAGAAGGATTCCATTGCTCTGCCTCACCTTCACCCTTACTTATCTTGTTGGTTTTCGAAATGGATATTGAGCCGATTAAGCTGTTGTAGCTCTATCTTCGCCTTTGCCTATTTGCTTCCACCTCCACCTTTGCCTATTTTGTTGGTTTCTCAAGTGAATATTGAACCGATTAAGCCAGCTATAGGTTTGCCTTCACCTCTACCTTGGCCTTCTCCTCCGCTTGTCTTTTCAAGATCTACTTTGGTAGGAAATTGCAAAGAGGTAAAACTCAAGCTGATTTCAAGATCTCCTCATCTTTTCAAGAATGGAGGATGGGAAATTTCAAGATCTTCCCGTGTTTTTAAGAATGAAGTAAGTTGAAATTAGGAATTTTATCCCAAATTCGTTTGTCAAAATTAAATTAAGGCAATCCTTAATCAGAAAGACCAAAAGGCCCACTAGTGGATCCCAGTTGTTTGTGGAGGAATAAGTCCCTGGAAACGATTTACAGGGCATCCACAATGACATGTCAGCATAATTTTTTCTAGGTGGCATTCCAATTGGATGGAGAGTAATGGACATTAATGGAGTCAATAAAACAATTGATGGTAAGTTAATTTTCCATCCAATTGGAACCTTATTTAAGAATTTTGTATAGTTTGAAACTTTAATTAAGTGCAATTAGAGTTTAAGTCTAAAATTACAAATTTTGTACAAGTTTAGATCCTTATACCATACTTTTGCCATCATAATAATGAGACGCAGGACCTCTCTTCTTGACCATTCTAAGAGAATGAACGCATGCCATTTTCAACTAAAAACAAATCTCACTTTTATTTTCTCATCTCTTACAGTATCGTCAATAATTAGTAATTTAGTAATAAATTTTCAATAAAAATAATTTTTTTTTTTTAAATTTAAGTCATTCAGTATGTAAATAATATCATTAAAAATCAAGAATGATTTCATCCTATTATATAATTTAAAAGAACTGAAGAGAAAAGATCTTACACCACTAGAGAATTGAGGGGTTTAACTTATACTTGGGGATGCTAAATGATCCCGTGATAAGGTCAACTGGTCAAGGGTCTTGAAACCATTACATCAAGTCTTACATCATTAGTATTTGTTCTAAGCTCATGTCGATCCGCTAACTTCATATACAGGATCCTATCATTTTTTAAAGAGTAATAATATGGAAGATGAAAATTTGGAATGAAAATTTGAGGTCAATAATGTAATGTATGCTATGTTATTAAATTAGTTAATCTATATAATATCATAAGTTTTTAAAAAAATTTAAAAAAAATCAATTATTAAATAAAATAAAATTTACTTTTTAATATTTTAAATTATATAACTTATATTACATTGTTAATCTCAATTTTTCGCCTCATTTATTATTATCCTTTTTGAAATTGCCATTAGAATTCGCTCCACTTGCATTCTACATTTCTTCTTCAATTTAATTTCTAACATTAAAAAACTTCTTAATGACTTAAAGGGACACATGCACATGCCTTTGACTACACTCCATTGATGAACAATTCAAAATGCATTGGGAAAAAAATAAATAATATTGGGATTATATGCTTTTGATGAGTTTTATAACCAAAGTTGTAAGCATCTTATGTGACCATCAAGACCCATCCCCATTTTCCTTTTGACTTGGAATTTATTTAAAGTTCTTGTAATTTATGAGAGCATTAAGCAACCAAAATTTATTAATCCTTCAACCATATCCCAATACATCTTATATGAATGAGAGGACTGAACTGCCCTTTGTTCACAATGTGCAAAGTACTAAACCCCAGGACAGAAGTGGCTTTTTACAAGAGGGCATCACATCTATCTAAACAAAAAATAAATATCATAGTATAAATAAAAAGATTTATGCAGACCCCTTGCACATGATGTTGGGAGACATCCCTTATGATTGTTTCTACAAAAACTTAATTGCCTGATTTTTCAATGACCAAGTTGATTGTCTTCATAATCTTCTGCTTAGATCTTGGTGTAGCGTTTTGCAACAACCCCCCTCTGCAGCTGGAGATGTGCCTATGCATATTGATGCCACAATCAGTAGGGGTCTAAAGGCTAAAGCAGAAGAACATTCCTTTCTGCTGCTACAGATGCAAAATCCAAAAGGGTCTAAAAATTGTCTCTCCAAAACGACAGACACCAATCATGGGTTAAGCAGTCAGTTGGCCTCACATGTCCAACAAGAATGGATACAAAAAACTGACATAATAATGACCAAAACCATTCACAAATTGAAAGATGAATGTCTCTTCCAAATTTTCATTCTTTAGACCTTGAATATGATTAACTAGTGGCTAGTACCTCAGAGATTCGATTGAGATAGAGATCACATGGATAAACAGAGGAATTGAGATAGAGATCAAGAGTTCCCCAAATATATAATGGCAGTAGAAATTGAAAGATTTGCCTCTGGTTGGTGGTTCAGTAGGCTACCATTATTCGGGCACATGACATGAGCTGATATCTGCTACAATCTCCAACCACCAAGGATAATTATACACTGAGGAAAAAAACAACAAATAAAACAAGGGTCAGAGGCATACACACTTCTGTAACAAGGTTAAATGCATCTATGTAATACACTTGCATATTTAATATGTAAATGCACAAACTTAAGCGGGCAACATGTTTCACAGTATGGGAAACAAATGTTAAAACACATGGATTTGCTTTATTCCTTGATGGATAAAAAATTCTAATCTTCCAAAGTTTGTCCTGTCATTTTTATAGTGAAGAAAATTTAAATCCTGGAAATATTCTTCTCTTTCCTTTAAGGTATCTTTCTTGTTCAATCAAGGGGCAGCACTGGCAGCATTGTACAATGTACTCAACCAGAAATACCTTATGGTTGAGGTTAGTGGACTAGATTTTGTATTTTCTAACTTCGTGTAAGCAGAATCATCTCTAGAACAGTCTGGATGGTTGGTGACCTGGATGTCACAAACAAGTCTCTTTCTTTTATTTGGTAGCTAATAATATTGCAGTTGAAGCAGACCTGGAATCGTCCATGAATCTTTAGTACAACCATGCACCTACTACCCAGGACCACCACTCTCACAGACACAGCTAGCTAAAACAATTTCATTAAATGCAAACTTAAATAAAGATAAAGGGTTTCTGATTTTGACTTACAAAAGAATATACTTAAATGAGGTGGAAACGGAGAATCGTGGAACATTTGAGGAAGAACACGGGACACAGTCCACAACACAGATTCAGCTTATCTAATTGCCATCATCAATGTCCTTGAATCACATATATGAGACTATGTGGCAAACTAGAGTACATAAGTTCGGCATAACAGCATTAAATTATTGTCTTCAGGATTTAAATGTAGTAAAGGAAGGAGGGCCAGGTACCTAGTTTTTAATCTCACAAATACTATAACGAACGTACGTACTTCTGTACCCTTATTCCTCCGGACCTTAGCAATTGCTCTTCCAAACACCAGAAGCCTACCAACATTCACTATATAAGCCAAATGAATCTTATCCCAATTTCCCTGAAAAGAGAAGCAAATTTCTAGAGAAGAGGAACCACACAACTAACAGTCACAACTAAAAATCAACCATGTATGGTCATATTCATGCACTTTCAGTAAGTTGTTACCTAGCAGGTATATAGGAAAAGGACTTTTAACCCACATCTTCAATTATCTATATTTGTTTTTAGGAGCAATGCTTGTGCTATTTAGGCATGCTACCTGCTTTTCCCTTTTAAATGTCAAATAATACACACATTTAGGGAAGGGAAAGTTCATGGCCAAAATTTTGTTATGACACGATAGCTCAGTGCTTAAGGGCATGTACCTTCTGCACAATAATCACATTTCAAGTTCCAGGATGTGGATATCACATACCATGGGACCAACCACTTACAAAAGCATATAACGTGCAATCTGTAAACACATGTGCGTGAAACAAATTAGGCATATTAATGCAGGCTTGTTATTGCAAAAATGAATCTCCTTGTGCAGGAAAAAAAAAAATCATCATTGGTGCCAAGATCTTTGCTCTAAAAAGCAGGCCCATTTACCAAATTTAAGACCTAAATAAGCCCAATCCTCAACACCTTATTGGTCAGAGACATTTTTTTCCCCAACCATTACAGGTTGATGAAGGTGCGTAAGCAAATTCCCCATTCAACAATTTTGGTGCCATAGGTGCAACATGAATGAATTAGTGGAGCAGTTGAGGAAGGTGTGTATTCTATACTAAATAATTACCTGCAGAAACTATGGGTACAACTGAAGTCACTAACCATTACAGATATTTCTAATTGATTAATTATTACAACAAACCTCATTAACCACTCCACTTTGATGGTATTACTTTTAATGTTGATGGTAATTATCCCACACCAAATGCAACTACCAACAGAACTAGAATAATCAAATTTTAAAACTAACTACCAGAGCTATCAGTCTCATGGAAGCATTATCCAGCGTAAAACATGAATAAAATTGTGGATTGTTTCAAAAGAACCAATTAACCTCTTCAAAGCACAAAAATTATGCAGGATTCCATTTGAAAAGCATTTACCGACCTTCAAAATATGTGGCGACACGATGCATTTAGTTAAACTGTCTAGAATAAGACATTTAACCACCTTTATAATTTGAAAAAGAAATTCAAATTTAACAGCAATAAGAAATTTAGAATATAGTAAACAATACTATGTGTAATCATGGAAACAAATTCAACATTTGTCCAGCAGATTGAATCATAGAAAGAAAAGTAGCTCGAACTATATGGTGCAAGAAACAACATAATAGAAAAGGCATGACATTGAGCTTTTCAGAATTGCAGTACGTAGTTACGAGTATGAACCTAATAGAATCACAAGGGTGTAATGTGTTGAACACAAAATCAACAGAAAATAATAGCACACTCATGTACCTCCATAGAACACCAAGCCAAACGAAATTCTTTTATTCCCAAGGCATGTGGATCCTGATTTTATTCGATTTCCTGGGAAAGGAAGATGCATGTATAATTTATATCACAAAGTTCCGTAATATGCTTAAACAACAGTAATATAACGCCTTACACTCGAAATAACAAAGTTCATGCCATGCACTTCTTACTTAAGAAACTACTACATTGTGTGAATGGAAAATAAGAATCAATTGGGATCATCTCAGAGCAAGATATATCAAAGATAAGGATAAAGGTATGTGAGTATTTTGATCGTGACAAAATATACCATCCAACTTTACTTGGTTGAAATCAAAGAAAGATTATGTAACCCACAGAATCCAGAAAGCAAGTGAATTCTATGCTAGATCGACTTTCCCATTTATCTAATGCTGTTGCTTGTAATTATGCTTGCTCTGATTGTGGTCTCAAGCAGCAAGAAGTGAAAGCATCAAACACTACCAAAGGGGCAAAAGTCCAATACTATAATACTATATATATCAAAGGCGAGAGAGAGAGAGAGAGAGAGAGAGGAAGAAGAAGAGGAAAAGGTCAACAACCCAAAATTAAAGTTAAAAAAGCAGCATAAAATAATAGAGTTAAAAGACAATTGTCACATTGCTCACAATTCAATTATGCATAGCCAAAAAGGCATATATGAATGAAAATTGAAGAAAAATAGAATGAAATTACCAATCTAGAAATACTATAATGCAGGATGAAAATTTTCCAATTTACTGTAGACTGTAGACAGATGCTACTTCTTTTTTTTCTTTTTTTTTATAGTGACAATTGTACTAATAATATTAATATATGTTCTTGAGAGATAGAATAGTGTCAAACTCAAAATTTGAATTTCACATTATTAGAATGCTATCATTTTACTTCTCAAAAAGAAATATGATCACTTGAACAATATGAGTGATTAGTTACAAATGGATGCTACTTAAAGTTTATATTTATTACGGATCCGATACAATGAGTAGAAAAATGTAAAGATAAGATATAAGCAGTCGGTTTTTCTTTGAATGCAATGAGGGAAGAAGAAAAACTTGCATTGTATTTATTGGGTAACTTATTTTCCGCATAATAAACTTTCTTTTTTCGGCGGATAAACAAACGGAAAATTCGAGAATCAACGTGGACACTTCTCCGGAGAGAACAGGAGAAGACGAATGGGAATATTAACGACGACGTTCCAATGGTTGAGAATCCGTTGGATGTAGTATAGTGGTTGCGGACAACATAATTGCAGTTTTTTTAGATAATTTATATTTTATATTCTTATACACAAACTTTTAAATGAAAATTTTTTTAAAGAATAAAGAAGTTTATTTATTATTTTAAGATTTATATTTTGTAATTTAATACTGCTAAACTACAAAGCAAAGCAGTTTTTTTTTAAGAGTATTTTTGTGATAGTTTAGAAACATTTTGAGACTAATTTTGTTGAAGAAAAATTTTTACCCATTCAAATTGACGTTAATTGAAAGAAAAATTTCCCCTCCTTGGTGGCCCTCCTCCATTTCCTACCTTACGATTGCGGTGGGATTAAAGCATATTTTAACATTTACAGCGTTTGCAATTTCAACAAACTGCGCTGCGCAAGCTTTTAAGCCCCACTCATAACAGCTATGATCCTAAACTCTTAGCTCAGTGTAGCATGTCAACTGCACCTATGCGTGCATAGCTTGTCGTTTCCTTACTGTGACATTTACTTCTTCCATGTAAATAACAGAGGGGCAGGGCAACTGCCAGGATGAATAAACTGGATAAAGTTCTGTAGTGAATGTCTAGGCCCAGCTACTCAATTCATAGGTGGATCGTTTAACAGGTAATAAAGGGACCTGAACTCAGTGCAGGAATTCAGGATATCATCACAGCCTAATAATTCATAAAGTAACTTGTAGTGAATTAACAGAGTCATGCACCACCCTCATTGAGGTGAGTTACTGGTTTCTATTGCAGGCAGGCAGCATGCGTTCAACCTTGAAATACATCATAGAGGTGAATTACACTGATATGGCGTATCCTGTAAAGATTCTGTTTTTATTGATACCAGACTGACCACTATTTGACCCCTATACATGTAGGTAAAAGCATGAATAACTCTAGGGCTAATAGTTATAGACTGAGATTACTTATATTAAAAATTGTCGAAATCATAAATTTTAACTATAGTTTTACTAATTTATAATTTCTAAATAATTCATTATAATATTTAAGAACATTTATTTATAAATTAATTTTAATATATTAAATAATAAATATTAATTATTTATCCATTATTAAGTCACCTTTCCCACAGCTCACCTTCCGTTGAGAAATGACAGACTCATCTGAGTGTCTGGAGAACCTTAGGGGTAAAGAAACAATAATGCAGAGAGCACGACAACGTAGAGAAAATGCATAGCATTAAGGAGGTTCCACCATAAAACACCCAAATCAACAAAATGCAATCAACACAAGGCACAACAACCTAGATTCCTATGATATATATAAAGTCCATGATCACTGATTTTCCAAACAATTTTGTCGTGTTTTGCTGCAATCATGACAAACCTGTGACTAACATAAAACATGATATCAATGTAGTTCTTTAATTAAACAAAACATGGATGCCATAGAATACACAATGATGGTCCATCCAGCATAAAGAACACTGAATATGGCTTATGCCCTCAATTATCACAGCTTCATCCGATTTTAGCTTCCAATTTAAGATAGTCAGCAAGCTCAGGGCTTTTTCTAGTTCCTGTTCTTCGATTTCTCCATTGCTCTAGGAGCTGTAGAAAAAACAAAAATACTGTTAATAATAGCTTTAGTAACAACTGCAATTCAGATGAGGAAGTCACTCAGTATAATGTAAAAAGTCTGCACCTAAAACACTGACAAGAAACAATATATTTCTTTTTCACTACATTTGTTTGCAAATATGCATGGTAATTTACCATGACAAGTGAATCTATTACATGGACAAGCACAATAAATGTAACACAATAGAAGCATGCATAACGTTATCCATGATGAAGAAACAACCATTCAAATGAGACAGAATAGTTAACCAAGAAAACAGAAACATATAAGGTGTTCCAAACCATTTTTCTTCAAGACAATAGTATTTACTTAAAACATTAGTCTACTGCAAAATAGTACAGAGCCGACATAGCAATAAAAGAATTAACAGATCTTGGGAAGCTTAGGCTATTGTGTCACAAATCAAGAACCATTCACAAAAACAAACATTCAATAGTATTTAGTTGTCAACTAGATCAGTAAAACACAGGATTGTACCTAATCCAATGGCATCAGAGCTTTTCATGATCTTAAGCTTCTTGCATGAATCAATAAACATCCTGTCATTTAAAAAAAGTATCAATCATCAGCAGTAACAATGTTATCCAGAAGTGCTTCATTCTTCACACAGGATGCTAGTTACTATTAAATTAATAATCATCAACAAGAGGGAGAACATACAGTTGACATGTAGTAAGGAATTCATGTTCATATAAGAATGCTCCCAACTCTGCATGCAAGTGTGTGTTGACAGTTCACAACTTAGGAGGTTTCTCATATATATCATAGATAAAACTCCTCAGAACAATTGCAACACTATGTTTTTAGCATATCAACTTTTAGAGCTAGCATAATATTCATGCATGCATGCCTGTTAATCTTCAAATTAATCTTATATCCAGAAAGATTATATATATTAAAACTAGTTTTACTTGGATGTTGGAATATATACATGCACATATATATACCAATACACAAACAAACACACATCAACTAGAAGTTTGGCTTGCAAGGATAGAAAACTAAATCCTTGGCTGATTTCTAAAATTTGAACCACGAATCATATAGGATATTGGTAAGATTGATCGTCTGTATCTTATCATATATAATCAATTCCAGAATCTTCAAATGATCTAAAGATTCACCTACCCAAAATCAACATTAATGCAAGGACATGGTGGGTGCTACAATCAGGACATTTGGAAACTAAGAACCTACCCTGGGTGATCACTAGCCCAATCTCCTCGTGTTTGTTGCTTCTGTGTTTTGAGCTTGAAGCCCATATGGAAGCTTAAGTAATTAAATTTCTTAAAGCAGCCCCAAATGAGCAGGCAGCATGAATCCCATTTTTTGTGTCCACATAAATCGAAGTTTTTGAAAGGAGGAAAACACAAGGAAATATCAAAGCAAACAAAGATAAAAGTGTTGAAGCTTACTCCCATGGGACATCCCCAACAAGCATCCAGTCACCATCCTTATCCTCATATGTAAGCACATATTCTGATCCATGCAGAAGATCCTTCAACTTGCTCTCATTCCACAGTTCTCTACCTGCAGTGCCCTGGGTCCCACATTGACCTGAAATCATAATAAAAATGCAGCAATGTAAACATTACTATGCTAACATGGGAAAATTTTCATTTATTAAAGAAGCCAATAAAACTTCCTTGTGCATCAGAAAGATACACTACCATGATCTCTATAGTACAGGAACAACTTACCAAACCTATCAAAAGACAAAAAGGGATAGCTTACCAAGAGTAAAACAGCTGAACATCTTCTCAAGAGCAGAGGATAGTTCCTGATAAGTTGTGTATGTTCTCAAATCAACCTTCCTCAGAAAAGGTGCACCATCCATGCTGACCTTGACAAAAAGAGCACCTGGACCTGGCTTCCCATCCACTTCATCATTATTCTTTGAGGAAGAGGCCAGTGTTTTAGTCCTAAATGTTCTTATAGGCGGCCAACCAACTACCTGTGCCCTGTCACGAATGGGATATAGATACCAAGTCGTAAGCTAAAACAAAAGGCTTAAGATCCAGTATAATTTACCCCTTCCAATCCAAGTCCCATTCTTTTTCTAGAAATTAGCACTTACTTTGCTGCAGGTTGACTGCCGTTGATGTTAGAAGTACCAGTTTGGTTAAGGTTGGTTCCAATAGTGGAATGAGGTCGTTCCTGTAGAGCATTAGTAGGCACATCTTTCTTTATAGCTGCTTGAGCACCAGAAGGTCTTGGTGATAACATTGCATTAATCCCTGAATTTGCTGGATATTTACCTTGTCCCGCAGACTGTAAAGACACAGAATCAGGACCTACAGAATTAAACATCCAATCTTTAACAGTATCTTATAGAACCATTTACCTTTGAGAATCCATCCATGGTGTCATAAAATCCCCTTTTGTTTCCTGAAACAATGCTCTTCTGTGATGATGAGCAAATTCCATCCTTGGAAGGAACCAAAGGAAACAAGGGCTTCTCATTAAGCGTCCCTGAGTTCAACAAGCAAAGATCTAGTTCTCTCTCAGGAGATTGAGATCCAGGAAGACCAAGCCTAAGCTCTGTAGCCTTCAGATTTAGATTGTTCTTGTCATCCTCGGGCAAGCTAGAGACAGCAGAGCTATCAACTGAAGAACAATCAGATAAACCCAGATAATTACGCTCTTTTAACCCCAATCCATTTTGGGAGATACAGTCAGCAGGAGGAGAAGAAACCTCGCTCCGCCCGTCCTCCACATCCAGTACTGGCGGAGACATTAGTGCTAAAACCGACCAAGATAGCCTCTTCAACTGCAAAGCATCAAAACAATAAAAAAACAAATGAAAATTACCCCTCATTTCAACAAAATTTTTAGCTTACAATAATTATATTAAAATAAATTATTGGTGAAATGGTCTCACAACTTTGTCAAAAATTAGATGAGCTAACAGTTTAGTTAATTGATAATTATGATCCTTGACAACAAAACAACCCTAGAAAAATTGCAAGTGGATAATACCCAGTTTATCAAATAAATCAAAATACAACAAATTAAGCTTTCAACGAACTTCAGGAGACAGCCTCCAATTCTTCCTTTCAAAATTGCATATGTACTAACATAGAAGAAACATGCATGCCGATTTTAACAGAATAAATCGTAAAGAAATTTCACTAATCGTAAATTTCATTTTAGCTTCAGCTGGAATAAAAAGTCAACCAAGTCCTGCGTACAGTTCTTTCCCTTGGGCGAGTTGCCTTTAACCTTTCTTCAGCGAGCTGAATTATCCATTTTCTTAAAATCTAAGAAAAAAGAAACAAAAACAAAAACAAAAAAAGGGAGAGAAAAACTACTAAGGAAATCTAGCCTCTCCATATATTTTCTTCCCTCAAATTTTCCTTAACTTTCTCGAGAAACAAACAGAAGACGAAAAATACAAAACTCTCATGCTTGAGATCTCGCGTTAAAATAAAAATTATCCAAAAAAGAAAATAAAAATTACAACCATAAGGATCTCTCAAATACTAAAAAAAAAAGCTTAAATCAAAACAGATTCGAGCAAAATCAACACACGAACAAGACCCTCGCTATGCACAAAATCAAATTCAAGAAAACAGAAGGAATCTAAGAACCAGCAACAAAAAAAAAATAGTAACAAAAAGCAAGAAAAAATTTAAACGCCTACCGGAGAAAACGATGCAGAAGAGAGAAAGAAAAGAAGATGAACCAAAGCTTTCGTGTTGCAGAAGAGAAATGCACGAATTGCAGAGGGTAAAGCTCAAGGTCCTTCCATTAACCAGAAAACAACAAAAGCTTACACCGAGAAACTCGAACCTGAGGGGAAAAATAAATTAAAAAGGTTGTGGTATTTTTTTTGAAAAAAAATAGTGAACCTGCGGGCTGGTTTTGTTCTTATATAGAATGCAGCGATCGTGGAGGGGGAATATGATCGGACGGCTGAGAGAGGATCCAATTGGGTTGAAATAGGAAAGATGGTTCCGATTGGGTTCTGGTTACTGCACTCTGTCTTGTTTCTGGTTCTGATTCGGAAGTCAAAAGTCATATCTGCCCTTGTATTGTTAAATGACCATCGTATCCTTGCTGGTTAAAACTGCTAATGATAACTAATTAACTTGCAACTGTCATCACACGTGTGGGCACGGTTGGAGTTCTCATTTTCTTCCCTACTTTTCTTCTTGACTCATAATTTTAATTAGTTAGTCTATTTTATAAAAAGGTTTTACCATAAAATAAAGTAAAAATTAATTTCATCATATATTCCGACCTTTTTCTCTCTTTTGTACAATAAATTATAAATATATTTAATATTTTTTTACATCGCTTAGTACACTTCATTGGTTTTTTTTTCTTTTTTTTTTACAAAAAAATTGAATTATTCTTACCTCCATCGAAATGACATGATCATTTGACTAGTTTACGCTGTTGGCTTGATAACGAAATTTTAAATAATCACAATCAAGGAAGGGTGTTAGAAAAATTCCAATCATCATGTCTTTTCGTTAGATACAAATACCAAAAACAAAATTTTCAGTTGTTTTACTGATATTAGCAGTAATTAATTGAGATTCTAAAGCTTGAAAGTGTTACTCCAAGCCAAGACACTCAGCAAAAGTGTATACATGATGTAAGTTACTATTACTTAATTAAATACAATAAAGTCAAGAAAATTTTTTAAATTTTTGGATTTAAGGAAACTAAAAAAATATTAATTTTTAAGTTCCTAACCACTTTATCTAATAGTTGATTGGCTAAACAAATTTTATTTCAATGTTATAAATACATACACCATTGTCATGTTATATATATATATATATATATAACAGAAAGTAACAGTAACTGATGAAAAGCTTATTTTAAAATTTTAATTTAAAATCCAAATTAAAAAGTTATGTGTTTATATATTTAAAAAATATTATATAGTTTAAATTGTTTTAAATTATATAATTTTAATTATTATATAAAACAAGTCTTCTAATGTTAGGTGATTAAGACTTTTTCTTATTTAATTATTTTTGTTTTATAATACAGTATACATTATAAAATATATTATTTTTATATATTTTAATATTATTTTTATTGAAAAACCCTTTTTTTTTAGATGTAGAATTTATATAGCATTTATTATTGATTTTTTCGGCCATGACATGAAACATTGGACTGCGTTTTAATTTGTCATTATTCAAGTTTGGGCTAATGCCATTGGATGACGGGAATCTTTCCTGCCTGCTCCAAAACATGATGGACGGATTTTTATCTGATACAAAGACAAGAGTCTTGGCCTCAATTTCATAGGGTTGCTTTCCTTAATTGAGGCTGACTTTAGTTGAATGTGACAAAGGACCATACAAGCATATATGTTTTGGAATTTATGGGAAGTTATAATTTCAGGTTGCCTAGCCAAATGTATTAAATCCAACTCAGTTAGTTGTCTGAATTTCATTAATATTGGAAAACATTTAGTTTGACTATAACTCTTGTATTGATCGTTGAGTATGGGAAAAGAGTTGCGTTTGGGATTTTCAATTCTAAAAATATCATACCGCACGTGAAAAGTGATGTAAAGAAGAGCATCTACCTATTTTATGGTTATTAATAAAAATAAAA
>BPVZ01000008.1:3777054-3804999 GCA_020521535.1 Rubroshorea leprosula
AGAAAGCTTTAAACCCTCAGATGAGGACTTTCATACGAGATTGCAACATGGCTTGGGGTTAGGTTATAATGAAAGAAATGATAAAAGCCTCAAAATCCATATATTCCCCTCACATATCTCTCTTCACTTCCTCGATCATTAATGTGGATCAATAGAAAGAAAATCATTCTGGCTTTTGTAAATTTGAATGATTAACTTTTTTTACCTCAAAAGGGGTAAGCAAAAGGACAATGTTTAACTGATTAGGATAGAGAAACATGGCTTTTCATCATTGCATCTCCACTTTCCAAGTCAAGGAAACATTTAATTTATTAGGCCGCCTTTTTGAGTTTTCAACCTAACTTTTTTTTTTTTTTTTTAGCAATAATACATTTTGACAGCATTGGCATTCACCAGGTGATGATAATCAATTCCATCTAGATATCTCAACAAGAGTGCTCCTTTAGAGAAAGCTTGTTTAATAACATAGGGCCCTTCATAATTTGGTGTGAATTTGCCTCTAGGGTCCCTTTCATTTGGCATGATCTTCCTTAAGATGATATCTCCCTGATGAAATACTCTAGGTTTGACTTTCTTGTTGTAAGCTGCTACCATTCGTCGTTGATAGCATTGGCCATGACAAAGAGCAGCCAATCGTTTCTCATCAAGCAAATTGAGATAATCTATCATTTTCTGAATCAAGTCTTCCTCATTAATCCCTGACTCAGATAAAATTCTCATGGAAGGAATTTCTAGGTCAATTGGTAGTACTGCCTCCATTCCATATACCAAAGAATAAGGGGTTGCCCCAATTGAAGTGCGAACAGAGGTTCTATAAGCATGGACAGCATATGGCAACATTTCATGCTAGTCTTTGTAAGTAACTATCATTTTAGCTAGAATCTTCTTGATATTCTTGTTAGTAGCTTCCACCACACCATTCATCTTTGGTCGGTATGGGGCAAAGTTCAAATGCTTGATCTTAAATTACTTGTATAGCGCAGTCATCATGTCATTGTTCAAGTTGCTTGCATTATCAGTAATGATGGCCTCTGGCTGTCCATATCTGCAGATGATCTCTCTTTTGATGAAGCAAGTGACCACCTTCTTTGTAACACTAGCATAAGATGTTGCTTCCACCCATTTGGTAAAATAATCAGTAGCAACCAAGATAAATTGATGACCATTGGAAGCTTTAGGATTAACTGCACCAATCACATTGATGCCCCACATAGAGAATGGCCAAGGAGCAGACATATTATTAGTAATGAAGGCAGAGCATTAATATGATCAGCATAAATCTGATATTTGTGACAAGCTCGTGTATACTTGATGTAGTCATGTTCCATAGTCAACCAATAATACCCAGCTCTAAGGATCTTTCTAGCAAGCATTCTTCCATTGGCATGTGTTCCACATATCCCTTCATGGACCTCAGTCATGACTTGTTTTGCTTTTGTTTCCTCAACACATCTCAACAAGGTCATATCAGCAGAGTGCTTATACAATGTATTTCTGCTCAAGAAGTATGAAGGTGCCAATTTTTTGATTGTCTTCTTGTTCACCTCAAAAGCATGAAGATGATATTCCCCATTTTGCAAGAACTGTTTAATATCATGAAACCATGGTTTGTCATCAACCTTGATTTCCATGCAATGTGCTGGTTCTTAACTAATTTCAATCATTAAAGGCTTGATTACATCATTACTAGAGATTTAGATCATGGAGGCTAAAGTTGCCAAAGTATCCGTGAATTGGTTCTTGGCCTGGGGCATATGGTTTAAAGAGATGAATCTGAATTTCCGATGAGAGTTTCAAGGTCTTGGTGATAAGGAATAAGTTTTGGATCCTTGGTTTGCCAATCACCATTTGTTTGGCATATGATTAGTGCTGAATCACCATATATCTCCAAATCTCAGACATTCATATCTAGAGCAGCATGTATTCTTGCAATACAAGCTTTATATTTGGCTATGTTGTTGGTACAAGCAAAATCAAGCTTTATAGCAATAGGAAAATGATCACCCTTTGGGGATACCAACATGGCTCCAAGGCCACAACCAAGCTGGTTAACAACTCCTTCAAAGAAGAGCTTCCAATTATCTGAATCAAATTCTACCTCCACTACCAAAATGTCCTCATCAGGAAAATCTCAATCAATAGGCTCATAATCCTCTGCCGCATGTTCGGCTAAATGATTGGCAATGGCTTGTCCTTTGATGGATTTTTGTGTTGTGTAAACAATATCAAATTTGGAAAGCAACATATGCCATCGAGAGATCCTTTCAGAAAGGGTAGTTTTTTCAAAAATGAATTTTATGGGATCCATTCTTAAAAGTAGGTAAGTGGTGTTGATTAACATGTAGTGGCGAAGTTTCTTGGATGTCCAAGCTAAGGCACAACAAGTTTTTTCTAAGGGTGAGTATTTACTCTCACAATCATTGAACTTCTTGCTCACGTAATAGATGGCTCTTTCTTTCCTACCTAAGTCTTCATGTTGGACAAGGACGGCTCCCATGGATTCTCCAAGGACAGTGATATATAAGATGAAAGGCCTTTTATCAGTTGGTGGCACAAGGATTGATGGGTTTTTGAGGTATTCTTTGGTTTTGTCAAAGGCTTGTTGGCATTGGTCATTCCAGGTATAAGGGTTGTCTTTTCTGAGGAGTTTGAAGATAGGCTCACAAATGGTGGTGAGGTTGGCAATGAAACGGGCAATGTAATTAATTCTTCCTAGGAAACTTCGGATTTCTTTTTGGGTTTTTGGTGGTGGTATTTCATCAATGGCTTTTATTTTGGTTGGGTCAATCTCTATTCCTCGGCGGCTCACAATGATGCCAGGTAGCTTTCCGAAATCCACATCAAAAGTACATTTGGCAGGATTAAGTCTTAGTTGGTGTTTTCTAAGGCGTTCAAGCACCTTCTTGAGATTTTTTGTATGTAGCACCTTTTCTTTGGACATAATCACCATGTCATCAACATATAGCTCAACAATGGTATGCACAAAGTCATGTAATAAAGTAATTAGAAGGTGTTGGTATGTTGCCCCTGACATTTTTGAGTCCAAAAGGCATAACTTTGTAGCAAAAGGTACCTCATTGAGTGATGAACGTAGTCTTGAGCTTATCCTCCTCCTTCATTTTTATCTGATTGTACCTAGAGTAGCCATCAACCGAGAATTTTTGGCAGCATTATCTAGCAGGATTTGAATATGAGGCAATGGAAAATCAACCTTGGGGCTTGCTTTGTTCAAATCTCTATAATCAACATAGACTCTAACTTGGCCATCCTTTTTCATTATAGGAACAATATTGGCTACCCATTTCGGATACATAGCTACTTCAATGAAATTGACATCTAGTAGCTTTTGCACTTCCTCTTTGACTTTCAATAGAACCTCTGGCTTCATCCTGCTTAGCCTTTGCTTGATTGGCTTGGCCCTAGAATAGAGTGGAATGGCATGAACTGCAATATTTGGATCAAGTCTCAGCGTGTCTTGTAGGACCAAGCAAAAACATCTTAAAATTCAAATAAGAGCTCGATCAACTCTTTTCTCTCCTCTGAGGATAGGTGAGCATTGATTTTTATCTCCTTTCTATCATCTTCAGTTCCCAAATTAATGGTTTCTATCTCTTGGTTTGGCCACAGCTTTGGTTTCTCCTCTCTTAGCATTTGAGTTAGTTCACGAGAAGGATCAAGATTTTCATTGTCTTTTTCTTTATAGGTCTCATCACCAATCTCATATATAAAGTCTAATATGGCGTCATTGTTTAAAGATTCATCATTAGCAGGCTTGAAAATTTGGGATGGGAGTAAATAAATGGCTAAATAATAATAAAGCAAAGATAAGAACATGTTACTGGACAACCTAATGAAATATATCATTAAAGAGTGGCTTGTATAATGAAAGTCCAACTAAAGTTGCATCATGGTGATTTTATAATGATAGGTAGGATTGCAACATGTTTCATTGAAAAGGAAAGCATGGGAATACTAGAAGCATAAATTTCAAAAAATATAAAAGTGCTTGGTGGATCCCTCCCTTCGTGTAGTCACAAGTAGAACTACTAGAGGCTGACTCTTCTTACTCAGAGATGAAAGCTGTAGGGAGAAGTTTCGCTATCCAATTAGCCTGAGAGCTTCCATTAACTAGAGAGATTCCCCTATCAAATTCAAGTTCTTCCTCATCTAGAGCATTTATAGTCAAATTTCCCCATGAGTCACATAGTGATTCTTCTTTCACTGTTTCAAGAGGTACAGACTCATGTGATCCCATTGGAGCTTTTGCATAATGAATGAGATGGAAGTTGGGGTGCCTCTCCATGAATGCCCTTTCAGCAAGATCCTTCTCCCCCTTTCCTTAGGATATGTCATGTTGGCTGGCCCAAAGAGGCTATTGAAACCAAAATTGTCTTCCTCATCATCAGAACAGACTTCATCAGTGATATCTTCCACAACTACGTCCTCAAACTTTGCTTGTTTTGCACATTCCCCAATTTCAAGCAATCTATTAGTGAAAATAGTACCTTCTAGATCTACATATAAAACATCCATATGCTTCATCACATATCCATCAAGCGAGGAGCACAAAATCTCAACAGGTTGTGGAAACGTGACTCTGATGTGCGGCACCCATTTTGGCTCATCCCTCGTATCTCTCCCTTGAAGTCTAGCAAGGCGTTTCTTCGCTTTAATATCACGCATTCTCTGCCAATCTTCCTTCTTTGGCTTGTATCCCAGACCAAAAGTGCCCCAAGTTTGAATTTCCTCAATAGGCTCGAGAATTCCTTGTCCATTCAATCCTAAACCCTCTCCTAATTGGTAATGACATGAAAGCATGATCTTAGCAGCAACCTTGGCAGGTTTAGCCATTTCAGCCCATTTCCCTTTGAACTTTGGATGTATATAAGAAGCCACAACACACTCCATTGAGTGATAAAAGGATTCATAAGTTCCAGGATCAATTCCCAAGTAAGGAATGGTTGTAGCCTTTCGGATGACGTGTTCTTCCTTGCCATTCACCGTGACAAGAACACCATTGACGATGTATTTAACTTTTTGATGCAAGGTGGATGTTACTGTTCCGCTGACATGTATCCAAGGTCTCCCAAGGAGCATATTAAAAGCAGGAGAAACGTCCATAACAAAGAAATCCACATCAAAAGTCACAAGGCCAATTTCCACTAGAAGCTCAATCTTTCCAACCACATTCCTCTTTGTTCCGTCAAAAGCACAAACCACTATATTGCACTGATTAATGTGAGACTCATCCACTTTCAACTGTTTCAAACAGTCATAAGAATCACATTCAAAGCTGACCCATTGTTGATCAACATATGAGGCACATTCATCGTCTTACATTGGACTGAAATATGGAGAGCTTTAGTATGTCCATTTCCTTCATTGGGAATCTCATCATTACTGAAATTAATATAATTTGGAGCTAAGATTGCCTCAACCACAGTCACAAACTTTTGAGTATCAATGTTCTTAAGCATATAGGCCTCTTTTAAGACTTTGAGCAATGTGTCAAGATGAACCCCAGATGACAGCATCAATTCTAAAACAGAAATTTTTGTAGGGGTTTTGTTGAGCTGTTCAATGATGCTATACTCACTTTTCCTCAAAATGTTCAGAAATTCTGCGACTTCATTTTCTAACACTAGCTTCTTGGGTGATTCTTCTGGCATCTCTTCAATTCTGATATCTTTTGATTTCAAGACAACCTTTCTCAATTCTTCCACTTCGGGATTCACATAGCATTGACCACTACGGGTCATATTAAACACATCATTAGTTGTAGAATTCAAGATGGTAGAGCATTGAGGCATAACCTTAAATGAGTAAGGAAAATGGCTATTGGCCACAGATGATGTCTTTCCCATGAATGACTCACTAAGGGAGGTCTTCAAGACATAAGGCTACTATGAATTCTGACTGATGACTTGTGCTTTTGTAGTATCTTGTAGAATGTAAGGCCTCTCTTTAGTGAAGTATTCTTCAGTCACTGGTGCTATGAATTTCTCTACCTCTTGGGTAGATGTAAACCTCAAAACTCCCATTCCTTGCAGCTCTTTGATCTTTCTCTGAAAATCTTTGCAATCTTGCAAAGCATGCCCCTTCATATTAGAGTGATAAAGACACATCACAACATCATCAATCATCATTGGCAAAACATTCAAGCTCATTTGTGCAATCGGCTGAATTATATCATATTCTATCAAAAATGGCAAACAATTCATCAAGAGACCAAGAACCAATATCCTTCAACATCGGCTTTTCAACTGCATTAAAAGTGATCGTATTCATTGTGCTTGCATCATGCGGAGGTAAATGATTTTGAGTGATGTTTGGAACACCCTTGGCTTCCTTAACATCAAGCTGAAGTTTACCCTCATCGATGAGATCTTGAATTCTATGTCTCAAAGCTGCACAATTCTCAGTGCCATGACCCACCACATTGTGGTATTCACACTTAGCCTAGGCATCATACCAATACGGATAAGGTGGTTGGATAGGGTTCACTTGCAATGTCTTTATCAAACCAACTTCAACTAACTATTTCAACACCTCACTATAAAGGATTGGAAGTTTAGTGAATTGCCTGGACTAACTTGCAGGTGGGAATTGCTGTTTAACCGAAGCTTGAGCATTAAGATTTGGCTTTCTTTGAGAGTAGGGGGTAGGCTTACAGGTTGAAGTGTATTGCAATTGAGGCTACCAATTGTAAGGACCATTTGCGACATTATAAACTAGTTTAGCATGACTAGTGAAAATGTGACTCAAAGCTTCCTCATCTTCTTTCTTTTCTCGTGTGTACAAGCTTCTTTGAAGTAGAACCTAAGCCTCCCCTCTTGACTTGCTCTGACTACCTCTGAATGGTTTAAAAGTCCATAATAATACCCGTCTTCAGTCCATCTTCAACTTGTTCCCCCGCTGTCACTAACTAAGCAAAAGTATATCCCACACAAGGAGCTAACCATGCACGAAAGGTCCCGGTAGTTGACTTGATAAAGAGAGAGCAAATTTCACTGTCGGTAAGGGGTGGAATGACTTTTGTTGCTTTAGATCTCCACCATTGAGCAAATTCTTTGAAAGTCTCATTACCTTTTTTGGTGGTTCTCTGCAAGCTATCCCTTGTAGGGGCCAAACTCATATTAACTCATATTGCTTCATAAAAGCTTGAGAAACATCCTTAAAAGTGCGCATCTTCTTCTTGTCAAGTGTTGAAAACCAAACACTTGCTGGGCCTGAGAGACTGTCTTGAAAATCATGAATGAGTACCCTCTCATCATTAGCATAGGGTACCATCTTCCTGGCATACATCTGCAGGTGGGCATAAGGACAACCTGAGCCATCATATTTGTCAAAATCCGGCTGCTTGAACTTGAAATTTGTTTGAATTCCTGAATAGTAGCAAAGATCATCTAAATCAATAGAACCATAAGATTGTGGCCCTTGCATCGCTTTCAAAGCCTCTTCCAATTGTTGCAACTTATGATTGACCTCTTTTGACTTCCTTTCCTCCAAAGCAGGCCTTAACATATCAACCAAGGGGTTGGGTTGAATAGCCGGCACTTGTCCCATCAAAGGTGGTATGTTAAGGGTAAGAGGTGTGATTGTGGGCAAGGTAGGGTTGTTCATCTCGAATGGTGGGTATGAGGCTTCAAAGGGCAGAGATGATATTTGCGGAGCATGTGAAGATGACTCCCCATTAGAGGCTGATTCTCATAAATAGGTGGAAATTGCAATTGTGTGACCATGGGATCCTTAACATGATTACCTAGTGTAATGGTAGATGATGGAATAGGGACAGGTGGAACTGGTATTGTGGGTATTAAGCATGCAAGTGAAGGAACCGAACTAGTAGTCAAAGTGGACAAAGTGAGACTGATGGTCTGCAGATAGCAGTCATAGTTTGCATTGTAGCTTCCAACTTATCAACCCTTTCATCAACGGCTGATTTCTGTGGATTAGTAGCAGCATTTTCCTCAAACAATTTGATTACTCTAGATCTGACCGAATACGGAGAATGCCATTTTTTGAAAACCTTTTGCCTTGGAGCTATGATTAGAAGAATTTTTAACTACCAACAGAAATGTAAAGACAAAAAGGAAAAACTAGAAAACTAAAGAGATTTTAGCCCCCTTTAATTAGACCATTAGTTTCCCCTCTGAAGTTCCATATGGATTCCCACATTGGTGTTTCCATCTTGTACGAAGATATTCACCCATTTTACAATGATTTGTGCTAAAACATGGCTTTTCATTACTAAATAACTACACGTTAAACAAAGTTAGCAAGCAGTACAAAGTTGCATTCAAAGTGCTTACAAGCTTTCATTCTTTTAAAGCTAAAAGAAACTCATCACAGAACATAAATCCTAATATAACCTTTTAAGCAGATTAGACATGTCAATGATAAAGTCGAAGACTGGTTGGAAAAATCCCCTCAATCGGATGGGTCCTTTGAGCAATGTGATGATGAGTCTCGGCCATCTTTCCCTCGAATTGATTCACCAAAGCGTTTATGTCAATGACAACTTTCCACAAGCTGGTGTCCTCCTTAACAAGAGCTTGGTTCTTTTGCTTCTCAACTTGGAGTTGATAGCACATGTCCTCCATGGCAATCTTATAAAGATTACGGTTGATGGTCATGTCTAGTAATTGCTCTTCCAATTGCTCATTGGCTTTGCGAAGGTGTTCATTGTCTTTAGTTAATTGGTGCAAATAAGAGATGGTTCCTTCATTGAGCCTTTGAGTACAGGCAAAAAACTCCAACAGAGTCTTGTGTGTAGAAGGTTGTGTCTTGGATGTGTGAGAATCCATATTTCTTTTCAAAGGTCACAGATGGTTCAAACAAAAGGGCTTGAGAACTAAACACAAAGCGACAAAAATAAAGATATTAATAAGAGAATAATCAAAGATCGTAGCTAATGACATATATAATAAAATGCAAATGTGATATGAGGCTTGAGAATTAAAATTTCTATCCTAATGATGGATTTTACTTCATTGGATATACTTTTGACAAGGAAGAAAGATTGTATTCATTCAAGCAAGTTTTCATTGACAAATCTGAATTTCTGATGTTTGTACAATAGCTCCCAAGTAACCCATCTTTCCCAAGCTCTTCAAGTTGTGCTTTCCTTCTCCCCTTGCTTTGACTGCTTTGCTGTTTGTAATTCCTTTTATAGAGCATCATAATCAAACAATAAGTTGTTGTAAGCATTCCTCCATTTAATCACTTTTCCTTTCAACTCTTGCCATTTAATCATTTTCTCCACAAGCTCTTTGTTCCCCTTTTCTCTTGCCTTAAGATCCTCCTTTACTTATAGCAGCTTTTTCCTTTGTTCTTCGACAAACTCCAAGCTCCTCTTTTGCTTCTCACAAATTTCCTTACTAGCAGCCAAATCCCTTTTTAATGAGGCAATCTTGTCCTTCCATCTTTTAAGCAACTCATGATCAAGTGCTAACTCATCATACTTCTCTAGCAACTAACATCTTTGAGCATGGCTAGGTTCCAACTTAGTGGTTAAGTCCACGATGGTAGAGTTTTTCGTATTTATCACCTCCCATGGCAAAGAAAGCTTAGCTATCAAACTCAATCTCCATTGCTCATATTGTGGTCTAATCCCATTCTCTTTCCATGTAGGTAGCATCCTACATTTCTCCCACACCTCATGTGCTTCGAATACCTTGTCAACAGTTGTTGGGAAAGACATGTAATCAAAGTGTGACTGCAATGCGTCATCAAGATAGGGAATGCCTTGTGCTCTTCCAAACTATCGAGATGCCAACTCCACTGAATATGTAACCCCTCCATGAATACCCAACAAAGGAATAAAGTGATATCCTTCAGGTGGAGCAAGATAATGAGTAGCATTCCCAGTTGGGAGAACAAATCCAACATCATTAACATTTGCTACTACAAGTGATCGATGCCAATCCTTCGTCTTTCTATCTTTCACAGGAATGCTAAATAAAGCTTCAAATTGAGGATCCCTTAAGTGACCATGTGCCCATGCGGTGAACAACTCAATGCAACCCGAGAAGCGGCTGGATCTTTTAGCCCAAATTTCTATCATAGACCATCAAGTTTCAACCACCACTGTAGCAGTAGGATTAAATGCCGAAGTGCGCAACAATTGCTCAAACAAAGCTATCACCATGGGTGCAATGGTCTTGAGATAGATAGGAATGATCACCATGCCATAAATTCCTAATGCCACAAAGTTAATCTTGTGAAAAGATGTCATGCCTTCCAATTTCTTTCCCAAAGCCATTAATGTTGCATTCCAATCAAACCCATAAGAATCATCTCTAGTTGTCACCAATGGTTGTGAGAATTCAAATGAAAACCCCCACATAGCTTGCAACATTTCTTGAACTTTTTCTAGTGTGAACTTCATATGTTGTGCTTGAGGAGTGAAGGTAAAAGAATCCACTATAGGACTACACCGCAGGACTACACCGTAGGAAGTGATGATACTCATCAATGGTGGGCACAAACTCAAATTGTGGGAACACCAAAGCTTGATATTCTAGTACATAAAATTTCAACATAGCTCTGAACAAGTTCCAATTCGGCACCACTAACAATAGATCCCCATTGCACCCAAATCAGACCTCAAAGTCATGCTTCTCTTTAGAGGACAACAAGTCATAAGCCTTTTTCAGCAGCTTCAAGTCGGGTTTGGAGGTATTGATTGAAAAGATTGACTCCCTAGCCTTCTTAGTGGTAGAATGAGATGTGACATCTTCCCCAAGTCTCTTCCCTTGTCTAGTTATATCCTCGGTAAAATCCATGTCTAATGCATGATCTTACCTAAACAAAAGGCTTAACAGAATTAAACATAAATCATACCCTCACATGCCATACCCCATTAAGTGTGCACGAATAAGCTGCCATATGCACAAACCAAGGTTAATGAAGTAAATGCCCTTTTTGTGCCTTAAACACGGGACGCTTAGCCTCACGAGTGGGATGCCAAGGGAAATATGTCCTAAGGTTGGTATCTCTCTAAAGCCAATACATGTTCGATATTACTCCTTAAGCAGGAAGAATTGCTCTTCCAAGCAAGATTCATAAGGATTCCAGACTAGAGGTCGGGTTCACCTCCGACACGGACCTAATGCAAAATGAGAGTAAGTGTGTGCAAGAGGCATGACACTCCAATAACTTGCACAATGGCAACCACAAAAATAGCAACATATATGCCATAGCAATCAAATAAAGCATATAAAATACTCAATAGATATAGCATCCACAAACACACATACTTACATAGTAAAAAGGGACTCACCTAGTACTCCCATGCCAAATGCAAAAGGTTAGTAACACAAAGCAACCAACACTTAACATGCAACAAGATATAAATAATCGCACAAGAGGGAAGAGACTCACTGAGTACTCCATAGCCAAGTGTAAAAGGTGAGTATATCCACACACAAGCAAGCAAGCATGTAAGCATGGTGCATGGTGAATGAGTATGTAACATCAATGATGCATGAACATGTAAGCAAGACATGATGCATGTCAATATATAGTAAGATAACTATTCAAAAACAAAACAATAGAAGGAAACACCAAAGCAACAAGCCAACAAGTAACAATCACGACACAACAAGCACATGCAACAAACGACGAAGACCGACAAAGACCAACAAAGAGTCAACAAAGACTCTACAAACAACGAAAATCAAAAGCTGAAAAATTCCCCAAAGTTAAAGTATTTGCTCGACCCTCCTGAACCTAGAATATGGAAACCAGAGATTCTGGGTTCGATCCCCAATGGAGTCGCCAATCTGTTGATGATCACACTCAAAATTAAAAACATTTAGTTAAGTGTGAAATATATAAGAAAAGAAGTCACCACTCATCCAAATTATAAGGTGAGACAAGTCACCTAAAAACAAGTCTGCGCAAAGATCAGGATTCGAGGGTTCAATTAGGAGTGAGGAAGGGTATACGCACACTTCACAATCCTCTGTTTAAATATGGTTGCATACTTTAAAATTGGGGTTTTAATTCAACTTATTCATTATGTTTGTATTTAGGTCTTAATAAACAAGCTTGAAAAAGAGATAAACCAAATTGCAACATGTTTAACCCTTTGGACTAAAATGGACAAAATCAAAGACATGCATGCACAATGAACACAAATAAAAATTAAAGGGGTCTAGTTTGATTACATTCAAAACATAGAGGACTGATTTGACTAAATTCACAAACATAGAGGATTGATTTGAAAAAATTTAAAACCTTTAGACTAAATTGCTTAATAAAAAAATCTGTGTAGAATTGAAATAATTAAAAAAAATAACTTTTACTTCTGATCAAGATTAAAAGACACTTAGGGATTTAGATTAAAGGAAATTAAAATTTTAAATTAATTAATCATGATAATTAACTTAATTAAATAATTAATTTGACATTAATTAACATTAATAAAAATTAATTAATCACATCTATTGATCTCTAATTAAAATGATTAAATAAATCTAATAATCTCAAATTAAATTCAATAAATATGATTAATTTATTTTAATTAAGATTAATTAATTTCATTAATCATAAATTAAATTAACTCAATTAATTAATTAATATTTTTATTCATATATATTTTTACCTTTTTTTAAACCTTTTTTTTTAGTTATATATATATATATATATATATATGAATCCATTCAATTGGGCCCGGTTGACCCAACCCAGAAACATAACCCACTAGTTAAAATAAACAGAAAAAGAGATCAAACATAACAAAAATGAAACTTACAATAGGGTTCATCACTTTCAAAAGAAAGAACACGTTCATCAAAAAAAAAAAAATCACATTCACTAACAGGAAAAAAAAAAAACATTCATCAGACAAAATGAACTGAACAATTTTTTTTTTCATTCATTTTTCCAACGAAACACATACAATCTTAACATCAGATCTAAAGAAAACAAACATCCACAGCAAAACAAAGGCAAACACAGCGAATTTTTGAAAGAGAAACAGATCTGGATCTGGTGGAAGGGATCCCACCCACGGGATCAAGCTTCCACCATCTCCTTCACCATTTTCCTAACAAAAATCCTTTGTTCAGAACTATACCTAACAATGGCAACCGAAGATGAAATTCCTCAATCTTCTTTCTCAAACACAGCCCCCTTTCAACAGAAAAATCCCTTCTTTTCTCTACCGTCAACAACACACTCAAAACCAAAAGAAAACCCCCCAAATCAAACTCGAAAATCAACCAAAAGACCCCCCTTGATCTGATTTTTTTCTATTTATATACCCAAGTAATAAAATAAAATAAAAATGAAATAAATAAATAAAAGGCTTGCTCCGTTAATCACTTATGATGTCGATTTTGTCAGGTATGTGTTGTTTTTTCTGTATGTGAGGCAGGGACATGGCTGTAGTGAGCAAGAGTGCAGAGGCGCAGGATTGGGGCGCATAGTGCAAGAGCGCAGGCTCGATGTAGCAGCAGGGGCGTAGGCTCGGTGCAGGGGGTAAGGCGCGGTGTGCCGGGGGTATGATTGTCGGCAGTGGGGCTCGGGCGTGCAAAAGGGGGGTGTAGAGTGCATGATTGCCGGTGATGGCTGGCGATTATCGCTGCCGGCTTCTCAGGGAAGGAGGCTGTTGGCTCTAGTAGAAGATTGCCGAAAATGGGGAAGGTTCGGGAGAGAGGAAACCAAAGATTGATGATGAAGAAGAAGGTTCGAGATACCCCCTCTTTCTTTGTTTATTTCCCTTTTTTTTTTTTTGGGTTTGGGTTAAATGGGTTTTGGGTAATTTTTGGTTTTGGGATTTTGGGTTTGGGTGGTTGGTGGGCTTTGGGTCTTTTGGGTAATTGGGTTTGAGTTTGGGTTTTGGTTTAGGTTTGAGTAAGTTGGTGGGCTTTGGGTTTTGGATAATTGTGGGTTTTAACTTCAATGCATTTTACCCTTCAACTTTTCATTTCTTCAATCGAGTCCCTTGTCTTAATTTCCTTCATCTCTCTCTTCCAATCTTCTTCGCAAAATCCCCCCATTTTTTTTTATGAACCTAATAAGGAAAACAAAGACAAAACATATTAGTTAAAATAAAAATAAAAATAAAATAAAATATTACTAAAATTTGAGTTATGACAAAGCTGGATACGCACTTCGAGAGGTACATGAAGGTTTTTGCGGAAGTCATGTTGGTGCTAGAACTCTGGCTCACCAAGTTCTCAAACAGGGATACTATTGGCCTAATACGCACAGGGATGCCACTTCATGCAAAAATGCCCAAAATGCCAATTCTTTTCACATTTGACTCATCAACCAGCAAAAGAACTAACAAACTTGGTAGCACCATGGCCATTTGCTCAATAAGGGCTTGATCTCTTAGGCCTATTTATGAAAGGAGTTGGAGGTGTCACCCATCTGGTCATTGGTGTGGATTATTTTACAAAGTGGGTGAAAGCTCGACCTTTGTCCAACCCCACTTCCAAGAAGGTTGAAGACTTCGTTTTCAGCTCAATCATTTGTTGATATAGGATCCCGAATCAAATTGTGGTTGATAATGGAACTCAGTTTAACTGCTCCTCATTTAGAGACTTTTACTCCAATTATGGAATTAAACTGTAGCTTACCTCGGTTTACCACCTCGCGTCCAATGGCATGGTGGAATCTATTAATAAAGCTATTTTAGAAGGAATAAAATCGAGGTTGGAGCAGCACAAGGCCAGGAGGACAAATGAGCTCAACAACGTGCTTTGGGCATATAGAACCACGAGCCGAACTGCTACAAGTATTATTTCCAACCTAATTTACTTTCTTACCACTTTATTTCTTCTTTTGTTGCTTCATCCTAGGTCAAATATGCATAATATATAGAGTATACTCTAAAACAGTAACTCAATGAAATAGGTGAAACATCCTACCATCTAACCTTTGGTACCGAAGCAGTCATTCCTATTGAAATAGGAGTCCCAAGCTTCAGGGTTACCCATTTCGATAAAGGACGAAATGGACAACTACTTCGGAAGAACCTTGACCTGCTTGACAAAGTCAGAGAGGAATCATGACTTCGAACCTTGGCATACAAGTAGAAATTAGCCAACTTCTACAACATATGAGTTCAACCTTGAGCATTTAGAGTGGGAGACCTTGCTCTCAGGAAAGTTGGCCCAACGAGGTTCGAAACTTGATTTGGAAAATTAGCCCCAAATTGGGAAGGCCTTTACACAGTGGCCGAAGTGCCACACCCAAGCGCTTATATTTTTCAAGACACTGAAGGGAAAAGGATCTCTAGAGTCTCGAATATCAACAATTTGAAGAAATGTTACCCTTAATTCACTTCTATCAGTAAACTTTGTCTTATTTTGCTTTATGATTGTTAACTCCTCTATCTAAAATTAATTTCATTCTTTAGAATGTTTGTCCAAGGTCAATTTGTTAATTCATTTTATTCCTTTGACTTCAATTCTATTAATGAATTTCACTTCACATTTGAAGTGCTTTCTTTCATCTCAACTCTTACTTGGCACCAACACAACAAATAATGAAAGCAAATTCCCAACATATAATTAAATTGATAAAAGCAAATGTCTCAAAAAATGTTCAAAACAAAATAAATGTATCATTAAAACTTCAATACAAAATAAAAGCCTCTCTACTCTACTGGAGGAGGTGGGTGGCTCTCCGTAGGAGGAGTTGGTTGATTCTCTTTTGGAGGAGCTGGTACGACCCTCTTTGTGTGATCCCATCTTAGCTTAACTTTAGGCCAGAAGTCAGTTGACATGCTTTCACCATTCTCCTCCACCCCTCCTTCTTGCCCACCAAAGGTGATACTAGTCACATCCACTTCGGGGTATTGAGCCTTCACCTTCTTTCTACAATCAGTGAAAGCAAGGATTGCAGTTGGTAGCCGATATAGGTTCATTATGTTGTCAAAGGTCCCAGACTTCAAAAACTTGGCAATGTGCTCCTCCATCGCATTGTGTGCTAGCAGCTTCTTTACATTCTTTTTAAGTTCGACTTCAGACTCTTTCATTTTCTTTATTTCTTTCTCTTGAGCATCAATCTTTTCTTCACACATTTTCCTCTTTCTCTCTTCAAATGAAAGAATCATCTTCAACGAATCTCTCTCATCCTACAGACTCGTCATTGCTGGTACCACCTCATCCAGCTTCTTCTGCATCTCCCCCTTCACTTTCTACAGTGCATCATTCTACTTCTGTAACTTGTTGCGCTCTCTAATATTTTCCATAAATTCTATAGCTAGCGCATTAACCCAGCTTGGACACTGCCATATAAGCACCAGTTAAAAAAAAAAAAAAAAAACAACAACAACAAAAACAAGAACGAACAACTAAATATCATCACTTGACATACCTCCAAGGTGTGCTTAACAACTGAACTCCCTCTATGAGTTACAACTTCCTCCCTTGCTTGACAATGATCCACTTCAGGAAGATATGCATTTATAAAATTCTTTGCCACCATCATGTTCTTGGTGTCAAAAAGACTGCTTTGCAAAAAAGGAAGAGGAATAAGAGCCTTGCCCTTGGCATGGGTTGTAACCCCAATCTCTCTAAGCTCTGGATCAAACTCAATAGGAGGAGGCCGAGGTACGAACTCTACCACCTCATCTCCCCTAACCTCTGGCTCCCCTATTTTCTTCTTTTTTTTTTGAGCCAGTTCTAAATCCTCACTTCCTTTTCGTTTGAGCTTCGACCTTGGCTCATCAACAACCAGAGCTCGGGCTAATGAACTGGAGAGCTGCTTCCTCTCTTTGTCTCCAGCTTCTCCCTCACTTGCAACATTTTCAGAAGTCTTTGACTTCTTCCTCGATTTTTTGGGAATTGCTAACCCCCCAACTGCACCCAAAAATTTGTCCATCTCAGCTGCAAAATAGGAAAAATGTTAGAAACATAAGTCAGAACCTAACATTAAATCATGCAAAGCAAAACACAAACACACCTTCACTCAACGAACTTGGCCCATAAAGCTCAGTAGCCTCTATGACATCGAAGCTAGTAAGATACATAATATCCAAGATGTCTCCTCCCTCTCTCACCAGCTTCTCAATCTCTTCCTCCTCATCACTATTTAAGCTACACTTATTTTGGTTGGCTTTTTTTAGCCTTCTAGCTAGACAAAAATTCTACTTTTTCATCCCTCCTTTCCTACTCCGTGTCATCAACAAAGAAAAAATTTTCCTTCCATCCCTTAATGGATGAAGGTCTTGCATTAAATAAATTCCTTTTTTCTTTGTTGGATGCCCGAGGTGTGAAGTAAATACCACCCTTTCTCCTTTCTACTCCTAGCCTTAATTACAAAAAAATGTTTAAACATATTCACAGTGAGCCCCCTAACACCCCTAGTTCGACAGTACACCAGAAACCTAATTATTACCCTTACTACATTAGGAACTAATTGAGTCAAACCTATGCTATACTCCAACAATAACCAAACCAACAACTCTAGAATTGGAAACCTAAGCCTTGCTGCTAAATAATGAGCATACATGGCCATCCAATGATCTTAAGGTGCTGAGCATGCCCTCTCCTCCACCCTAGCAGGCTTAATTAACATTGGGGGAGGAAAGTCATAGGTTTTAACTAAGTAAACGAGGCTATCCTTCGTACCCAACCCAATCTCATACCCCATCACTTCAAAAACAATGTCTACCTCTACATCATAACACCTATCACCTCCACCCTCAATTTCCAAAATATTCGAGGGTATTCCTTCTCCCTCACCCTCAATCATTTCTTTCCCACCCACCTCATCCTCAGTTCTCTTTGACGCTAACAACCAACTCTCTATACCCCTATCATCGTATTCCAAAGCCCTCACTTCCTCGCTTCCTCCAACACTCAACGTTTCGTCAGAAGACATTTCTTCAGTTTTGTAACTTTCATTGTACGGAGTAGGGGGGAATGAAGTCAGGATCTTAAAAAAATTCTAACTCACGCTCAATGTCACTCTCACTCCTGAACCTAACCTCTTTAAGAGGACTTAAATCTAAATTAGAAAGGGTGAGAAGAGAATGAAACTCTTCACTAGAATCAAAACTACCAAAATTCATAAGTTACCTGATTTCGATCTTGTAAAATTAGCGTAGAAGTCACAAATGAATCCAGAAGCCCAAGCACACAAGCTCAAACGAAACTGTAACAGCACTTCGGTAGCAAATATGGCAAAAGTAAAATATTTTTATAGAAATATGGCTATATATACCGATACAAAAATGTGCTTCAATGGTCGTGATTAATTTTATCCAACAGTCACGATTACACTGATTCAAATTCGATAGTTAATTCCTAATGGGACCCGCTCGAATTTGACAGTTTGTTTTTGAGTACGTCTATTTCACTATTGTAGTTACTTTTTATAGCCCGTGTTATTTCACACGTCTTTTAACAGACAGTTGTCATATCACGTATTAACTCCATATCATGCTTTGTACATGGGCCCTACAAATCCCAACCCAAATACTTTTGTTTACACAAATGCTTTCAATGTTACAAGTATTTTACTTTGGCTACAGCCTCAATGACCAAGAGTCACCATTTTTACTTCGGCTACGGCCTCAATGACCACAAGTCACCACTTTTACTTTAGCTACGGCCTCAATGACCACGAGTCACCATTTTTACTTCGGCTACGGCCTCAATGACCATGTGTCACCATTTTGACTTCGGCTACTGCCTCAGTGACCTTGAGTAGCTATTTCTACTTCGGTTATAGCCTGAGTGACCACATGTCACATATCTTATCCCAATTTCGCTTATAATAATCTCGCATCACCAATTTTACTTCGATCATGACCATAATGCAATAACCACTATAGTTAAATCATATATTACATAGATTGTTATTTACCTTTCTCATCATATTTCATTATGCATCTCCCCATGATAATGAACAACCCTTACCACCCTCGACTACATCATTCACAAGTGAATGACTTAGAGGAGGGAATAGTGTAAGGATAGGTCTAAGGTTAAGGACCTCGGACGTACTGCTACATTTCTTTATTGATTGGGTAAAGGTCAGATTCAGCTCTTCCTGGTCAAACAACTACACTATAGTTACAATGGGCATGTCGGCACTTGATTTCCCATTCCCGAGATCATCGCCTAAAGAAACATGTCAGACTCCAATTATCTCGTTAAGCAAGCCACGTCGACACCTCATTAAGGTCTATAAATACCCCTCGGGGGCCAACTCAAGAAGGTAATTGAAACCAACCTAAAACTTATTTTTCCATAATTCTAAAAGGTAGACCAGACTATTGCTGACTTAAACATTGGAGTGTCTACCCTGAAAATCCACCTTGAGGCTTTGCAGGTCATCTCGAAGAGAAGACTTGGACGGGAAGAAGTTCCCTAGTTTGTTGCAATTACACATTCCTTTGAAAACCTTCTTATCTCTCTAAAACCCTACGCTTAAACCCTTCGGTTCTCAAGGCCCCAACGTAGCTTCGATCATGGCCGCTTATGTCCTTCGTTGTTCTCTATAGCGTCGTGAACTTCACTCTGCTTCTTTCTCTGCCTATAGATACATAAGTGTGCTCTCCAATCATGTCTTTATAGTATATGTGTCCATTTGTGTTTGCAAAGTGGTAATATCTTAGGATTTGATGTCTTTAATGTCATATTGTTTTCTGAATAAATGGTTTATGGTCCTTGATACTTATTGAAAACTGTACATGTGGGTTCAACACAAGGCTTGCATCCAACCTAAAACCAATTAGCAATAGGTGGAGTAGCCCTCCTTGTATTTAAGCCACAAGCTTCTTATTTTTATACTCAATGTGGGATTTTCCCCCTTAACACACCCCCTCACGTGTAGACCCGCTATGAATGTCAGGTCCTATCACGTGGGTTAACACGCCCCCTTAAATGCAAGCCCGGTATGTCAGGTGGGCTAACAACGGGCTTCTCATGGTAGAACTTGGGCTCTGATACCATATTGAAAACTGTGCATGTGGGTTCAACACAAGGTTTTCATCCAACCTAAAACCAATTGGCAATAGGTAGAGTAGCCCTCCTTGTATTTAAGCCACAAGCTTTTTATTTTTATACTTAATGTGGGATTTTCCCACTTAACAATACTCACTGTAGAAATTCTCTTTTTATACTGTATATCTGCTTTGAAATTGTGTTTCGAACCTCGTTTTGGAAAATTAGTGGCAGTGAAATGAATCCTAGATAGAAGAAATTTGGTTTTGGAAATGAAGATTAGATATTCTTTTTCAATTTTGATTCCCATCAATGTCTAAGGTGCTAAAGTTTAAGCCCTCAGAGTTGAATGATATCAACGTTTTGGAGGCATATGAGTTAAGGGTACTTCATTGAAATCAAAGATTTATATTTTTGGAAGTGAAATAGAAATTTTGAAACATGTTAGACATGCTCTTCACTTTTTAATTTTAAGATTTTCTATCCCCTGATTTTGTTGATGCTGGAACAAATTGTGCTATGAGGATATCCAATAATTTATTCCCTTGGTATGATAGTATAATATAATCTTACCAATAGCATTTGTCTCCCACAGTTTACTAGCAATTCAAAGGCGTCATTGTCAACCTCTCCACTGGTTAACAAGTGGGCAACCTTGGCAAGGCCTTTCAAGTATTTGTGTTGTTTCTGTAAAACATCCTCCACATTAAAGGCTTCTATTTGCTGAGGTATTACTATTTGAACGATACAGCTCAAGGCTTGTTGGCAATGATGTTATTGGAGTTGATATGGGAACCACCAATTCATGTGTGTTAGTGATGGAGGGAAAGGTTAGTATCCAATGAAATGTATTTTCATTTGGAGAAATTCCTTTTTCTTGTAGGTACTCATACTGCTCTGTTACATTTTGCAGAGTGCTAGAGTAATTGAGAATGCTAAAGGAGCTCGAACTACACCATCTATTGTTGCATTCAACCAACAAAAGGAGCTGATTGTTGGGACGCCAGCCAAATGCCAGGCGATAACTAACCCTACAAACACCTTGTTTGGAACCAAACATCTCATAAGGCGACATTTTGATGATCCTTAGACACAGAAAGAAATCAAAATGGTTACTTACAAAATTGTTAGAGCTCCTAATGGAGATGCGTGGGTTGAAGCCAATTGAAAGAAATTCTCCTAGCCAAATTGGTGCATTTTTTTTGACAAAGATGAAGGAAACTACAGAGGCACACCTTGGGAAGACAATGTCAAAAGCAGTGATTACCGTTCCAACTTATTTTAATGATGCTCAAAGACAAGCAACAAAGGATGCTAGTCGAATCGCTGGGCTGGATGTTCAGAGGATTATCAATGAACCAACTACCACCATACTTTCCTATGGGTTAAATAACAAGGAGGGCATCATAGCAGTGTTTGACCTCGGAGGTGGAACTTTTGATGTTTCTATATTAGAAATTTCAAATAGTGTGTTTGAGGTATGTGCTTTTTTTCTTAGTTGTTGATTTTGCTTGGTCAAGTTATGTAACGATCTTTTTGCATGTTAAAGCTACAAATGGAGACACCTTTTTGGGAGGAGAGCACTTTGATAATGCATTGTTAGACTTCTTAGTGGATGAGCTCAAGCGGATATACCACATTGATCTCTCAAAGGACACGCACCCTACAGAGGCTTCGGGAGGTAGAAGAAAAGGCTAAGATTGAAGTCTCATCCACAACCCAGACTAAAGTCACCTTACCAATCATAACTGCTGATGCGTCTAAAACTAAACATTTGAATATAACTCTAACCAGATCCAAGTTTGAGGGTCTGGTGAGCAGATTGATTGAGAGGACAAGAGACCCGTGTAAGAACTGTGTGAAGGATGCTAGGATATCCCTTAATGAAGTGGATGAAGTTTTGCTTGTGGGAGGAATGACAAGTGTTCCAAAGGTGCAGAAAGTAGTAGCAAAAATTTTTGGAAAAGCTCTAAGCAAGGGTGTTAATCCTAACAAGGCATTTGCAATGGAAGCAGCAATTCAAGGTGGCATTCTTCAAGGTGATGTTAAGGAGCTGCTTCTGTTGGATGTGACCCCTCTGTCACTTGGTATTGAAACTCTAGGTGGAATTTTCACAAGGTTGATCAATAGGAACACGACCAATCCTACCAAGAAATCATAGGTCAGTTTTTTTAGTATGTAATGCATTGATATCAAAAGAATTGGATAAAAAGAAATAGTGCACTGCCACTGATTTTTTTCTAGAATAAGTGTTAATATGCTGTAATATGTAGTTAGTGTGGAAATAGCTCAGCTTCTCTTTCTAATATATATGTGGATAAACAACAATGTTGTCGTCCTTCCATTAGCATGGCATACTAATGTACCTAGCTGAGATTGATGACATGAGGAACTATTTCTGTTTTTTCTTTTTAAAGTAATATTTACAATTTATAGATGCTAGGTGCTGGTATCATGCCATTTCTAAGCCCACATGTTTCTGTCAAGGAGTGGTATTAGTGCTCTCAAGTCTCAACCATTCTTGTTTCCTTGTTGATATATTTTTTAGATAATGATTAATGCTAGTTTTTTTGCTTCCAGGTTTTCTCTACTGCTGTGGACAACCAAACTCAGGTGGGAATTAAAGTACTTCAAGGTGAACGTCAAATGGTGGCAGACAACAAGCTTTTGGGTGAGTTTGACCTTGTTGGTATTCCCTCTATGCCTAGAGGCTTGCCACAAATTGAGGTGACATTTGATATAGATGTCAATGGGATTGTAACTATTTTTGCTAAGGATAAGGCAACAAATAAGGAGCAGCAGATTACAATCCAATCTTTTGGAGGACTTTTAGATGATGAGACCAATAAGATGGTCAGGGAGGCTGAAATGCATGCTTAGAAAGATGAAGAGAAAAAAGCTTTGTTTGACTTGAGCAACAGTGCTAACAGTCTAACACTATTGTTCCTCGTAAACTAAATAAAAAATAAAGTATATAAAATATTAGTAAAACAATTAATTAAAGATGAAAAGTAGAAAGATGTTATCAAAAGTATAAGGAGTTTGAGTTGAGGGGTGGATCAATCACTCTTTTTAGGTCATTTTGTGCCATTGATGAAGCAATTTTTTATGGTCATGCTACCTCAAGATACAACAGCTTAACCTTTTCTCGTTGTATCTTTACAAGTACTGCATTCTTATAAAGAAAGCTCTACCCCACCACCTTTTCCTTACCCAAAAGAGGTTTAAGCATAGGTACTGTTTGTTTTTTCTTTTTCTTTTTTTTTTTTTTGGAATAAGAATGCAGGTTCTAAGATTGTAAATTAAGTTTTTGTAAAAAATAGAGGTTGCCTATTTATAGGCTCTACTTTATAACTGAAGTAGAATTGTTGTAATTTGAATTGAAATTTTGTGGTATCAAGCAAAATTTGTAATTGATGCAATCAAATGTAATAATAATGTATAGATTTAAAACCATTTGAAAAAAAAAAAAAACGAAAATGAATGGATTTGTAACTGTTGCCGATTAAAGCAAAATAGATTTATAACTATTGAGATTAAGTTTTTTAAATAATGAATTCATAACCAACTAGAATTGATTTTGAAAATAATGGATTTGTAACCCACATTGGAATTGTACAATTGATTATAATTTTTAATTAAAATTTATAACATTCACAACCATATACAACATTGAGTAGAGCTTGGGTGAGTACAAGAGCAAGATTCTAGATGAAGTTACAAGAGAGATAGGGCCTGCAGTGGAAGATTTGAGGAAAGTAATGGCGGGTGATAAGGCTGAGGAAATCAAGGCAAAACTTGATGGGGCAAATAAGGCTGTTTCAAAAATTGGAGAGCATATGTCTAGAGGGTTTGGCAGTTCTTCATTGGAAAGGTCTCAGGGTAGTGATGAGGTCCCAAAAGCAAAATATCAAGAGGCTATAAGAGAATATCATGGAATAGAATAAGGAAATCAATCTCTACACTATCATTGCAGAGTTATAACAGTATGTATAAATATTTTTTCCTTGTATAGTAGCGTCTTTCTAGGCTTCATTACTGGTGCCAATTTGTATATATGATTAGAATCCACAGTAATGAAAATCTAATGCAATTAGCACACATCGTTGCTCCATACTCTAGTTTCTCACAGTATCAGAGTGAAGGAGTCTAAATTGACAACAAGGTTTTGTTGCAATAACTGGTTAGAACAAGTTTTTGCTGCCCAGAGGAATCAATGATGTCAGACAACGATCAAGCCAAGAAGGGATCTGAGGGAGCAAGGGGAGACAAGGCTGTCCTCAAGACAACAAATTTGGACTCACCTTATTATTTTCATCCCAGTGTTGATCCTGGCAAGGTTCTAATCACATCTCCTTTAACAGGAGAAAACTTCCACACATAGAGGAGAGTGATGCAAAATGCTCTATATGCAAAGAACAAAATGGGGTTCGTTGATGGAACTCTTAAGAAGCCAAGTGCAGATTGTTTACAGTTTCAAGCTTTACAAAGTGTAACTCCATGGTATTGTCATGGATACTGAATGGTCTCTCAAGGGAATTGCATGATAGTGTGGCTTATGTTGAGAGTGCAGCAGAGGTCTGGGAAGATTTGAAGGAACATTTCTCATAAGGAAACACATCCCGGATATATGAACTGAAGCTCGAGCTTGCAACAACCACTCAACAAACAAGATTTGTCACAGCTTATTTTACAAAATTGAAACCTATTTGGGATGAGTTGTAAGGTCATGAACTTGTTCCAACATGTACTTATGGCTGCACTTGTGGTGCAGCAAAGGAGTTTACAAGGGCACGAGAGACTGAGAAGATTCATCAATTTCTCATGGGCTTGAATGAGAATTTTTCTATGATGCGTTCAAAGATATTGAATATGGAACCATTACCATCTCTCAACAAGGTTTATTTAATGGCCACAAAAGAAGAAAAACAGCAAATGGTGTCTGCATCTAGAAGTCCAGTTATATAGGTAGCGGCTTTAGTAGCAAAGACAAGTTATAATGGGAAGGTGAGCACATCAGGGAAACCACACTGTGATAACTGCAAAAAGATAGGCCACACAAAGGAAAGATGCTATGAAATAATAGGCTATTCGGTGAGTTGGAAACTAGGACAAACGAAGATGAAGGGTAAGGGGGAACAGCAAAATCTTCAGAACACAAATAAGGATGTGATTTTTGCAGCAAATGCATCACTTGAGCCACAAATGACTGGAGGTCAATTGGATCAATTGACAATTACAGGACTTACCAAGTCGTAGTATGATCAACTCTTCACACTTCTTTATGGTAATTCTGATTCTAAACAATCTGTCAACCTTGTTGGTAAGACCTCACATTCTTTTCTTTCTTGGATAATTGGCAGTGGTGCATTTAAGCACATGACACCACATTCTTCCATACTCTAGGACACAAGGCCTTACTTATCACTTGTTTACATCCCAAATGGATCCACCCTAGATGCATCTCATTTAGGAAAAGCCACCTTGTCAGATAAACTTACTCTAGAAAATGTTATCTGTGTCCCTCAATTTGCATGCAATCTTCTTTTTATCAGAAAGATAACAAAGTAACTTAACTATGATGTAATTTTCTTCCCTGATTTTCGTATCTTTCAAGACCTAGCCTCAAGGAGGTTGATTGGAATGGGTAAGCTTCGTGATGGGCTTTACTATTGTGATTTTGGGCATGTAGCAGCCATTAGTCATACCAAAAAGGACACATCCTTGGTGTTATGGCATCAACGGCTTAGGCATGCACCTACAGAACGACTGGCTAAAATATCTTCTTTACCTTTATGTTCAAATCAAATAAAACATGTTTGTGATGCTTGTCATCAAGCTAAGCAAATGAGACTACCTTTTCCTATTAGCAATAATAAATCTACTCATCATTTTGCCTTAGTTCATTGTGATCTATAGGGTAGACATGCCGCTCCATCTAATACTAGTGCACATTATTTTTTTACCATTGTGGATGATTTTTCATGCTGCGCATAGGTGTATCTTTTAAAAGAACAACTCTAAAATTGCATCATATTTGATAAATTTTTGCCATATGGTGGAAAACCAATTTCACACTCATGTTCAACAGATTTGTAGTGACAATGGCAAAGAATTCACTGAAGGGCAAGTGAAAGAATTTTGCTTTAAGAAAGGAATTATATTACAAACAACATGCACATATACACTTCAACAAAATGGGGTTGTCAAATGAAAGCATCGCCACCTTCTTGAGGTAGCACGAGCTTTAAGATTTCAAGCCAATCTACCTTTAAGATTTTGGGATGAATGCATCCCCACTGCAGCTTACTTAATCAATTTAACTTCTACACTTGTGCCTTCAAATTTCACACCATTTGAAAAACTTTTTCAAAAGGCTTCTAGTTATTCACATTTAAGAGTGTTTGGGTGGCTTTGTTATGCCCACAATCGCTCTAAGAATCGTCAAAAATTTGATTCTCGACCAACAAAATGTATTTTCATTGGCTATCCTTTTGGGCAAAAAGGATATAGACTTTTTGATTTGGAAAGCAATCAAATCTTTATTTCACGAGATGTGGTTTTTTATGAGCAAATTTTTCCATATGCATCCATTCATAGTGTTGAAGATCACATGGCATCATTTGCTCCTAATATCCTGCAACCAAGCATAGAACTCATGATACAATTACCTTAGATGATCATGAAATTGATCCCACTGAAACACTACCACTAATTTGGACACCAACCACAACCCAACTATTGAGCCTGTTGCCCCAGTCCAACGACCATAATGAGAGAGACGTGCTCCTCAACATCTTGATGACTATGTCTGCACCATGCCCACATCCCTTTAGCCCACAAAAGCTCCATTACAATCAATGAACTTAGGTACGCCATACCCTCTGTCTAACTATGTCTCATATAATTCTTTTTCACTCCCTCATCGAACCTATCTTGCAACCATATCCTCTATAGATGAGCCCAAAACATTTTCTCAAGCCATCAAACATGAAAAATGGCAAAAAGCAATGAGGAATGACATCATTACACTTGAGAAGAATGGTACTTGGACAATTGAGACGTTACCTCCAGGGAAACATGCAATTGATTCAAAGTGGGTATACAAGGTTAAATTCAAACCAGATGGGACAATTGAACGGTATCAAGCCAAGTTGGTGGCTAAAGGCTTCACAAAAATTGAAGGACTAGACTTCCATGAGACCTTTGCTTTTCTTGCAAAAATGGTAACAGCGAGAGTGTTGCTTGCTCTTGCATCCATTAAACAATGGGAATTGCACCAATTATATGTGAATAACGCCTTCTTACAAGGTGACTTACATGAAAAAGTATATATGAAGATACCACAAGGTTTCGATTGCAAACAAAACAATAAAGTTGCAGATTGCACAAATCTCTATATGGTTTGTGGCAAGCTTCAAGAAACTGGTTTGAAAAGTTCACAAATTCTCGTTTGGCAGCTGGTTTTTGTCAATCAAAAGTAGATTACTTTTTATTCACTTCTACTACTGATAATAAGTTTGTTGTAGTTTTCATCTATGTACATGACATAGTGATTACAAGCAATGATGGTGAGAAAATTACAGCTCTTAAGGCTTATCTACACAGAGTGTTTTCCATAAAAGATTTAGGCCTTTTGAAGGTTGCTCGAACAACTGAACCCATCATTTTAAGTCAGTGAAAATATGCTCTTTATGTCCTTATAGAGGCAGGATTGCTTGGAGCGAAACCTAGTCACTTTCCCTTAGACCAGAATCATCGACTTACACTAGCTTTTGGACCTTTAGCATCTGATCGTTCACAAAATAGGAGATTGGTTGGGAGACTGCTTATTTAACAATCACTTGACCAGATATTTGTTATTTTGTGAGTATTTTAGCACAATTCATGCAAAATCCCAAGCAAGAACACTTTAAGGTAACCGTGAAGGTCTTGCATTACATTAAGAAATCACTGAGGTAGGGGATCTTATTATCTTCTTCAAGTAAGTTGCAACTGGTGGCATATTGCGATGCTAATTGGGCAAGTT
>BPVZ01000008.1:3814123-3830138 GCA_020521535.1 Rubroshorea leprosula
GTTTGAATATAGCTCCATCAGTTAAATTTCATATAGCCAATGACTATGCTACTGACATAAATTCATATTTATCTACAAGTATATATAATTTTTGTGCGTTCCATTATGGGTTATGATACAAAAGTTAGGTGAGCTAATTATGCAGGTCAGATTATTTAAAATATTGAACTGCAATACTGAAGGGAAAGAAGTTTTCAAGTTCATGGGGTTTGTGAACTTGCAGCCAATTCAAATATGAAATTTTAACTTCAATATGCCATTTGGTAAAATAAAAATCAAGACACGGTAAAATTGAAATTTCATGTATGAAAAGAAGTGGTTAACTTCTCAACCAAAATTCATCTTTCTATTGTACCAAATTAATATCATAAATTAATTTTTTTTTCTTAAATTTTTTCTTACTTATTTTAAAATTCAAACTTAAAATCTCACATTTAATCGGTCATTAATATGTCCCATAGTGGACAATATGTCTCATGTCCAAAGTCCAATGATATTCCTCTTTTCTTTTTTTTTGTTTAATGAATTGTCCACTAATATGTCTAAGATATTAATTAGTTGTCCTATGAATTGATTTTGGATATTAATTGCCATAAGAATTGATTTCGGATTTTGTTGCCATTTTCTCTTATGTGATGGGATTTTGTTACCATTATAAAGTCCATCCATTTCCTGCATAGATTTCCGGAGGAAGGTTGTGTTCCTTTCATCTGCAGACATGTGTGCTTATCCTGATCCTGATAAATCTTACCCCGCTCCTGCTCAAACTTACCCTGCCCCTGCTCAACCTTACCCTGCCGCTTCTCAAGGTTATATGGATTCCCTTTTTCCCTTTTCATTCTCTCTTCCTGCTATTAATTTTTTCTCATTCCTGATTTTGCATTACACTTGTGAAAAGTTTTATTCTTGTTCCTTTTTTTAAAAAATAAGTACAAATTTAGGGGAGAGAGATTTGAATCTAAGAATTAAGGTAAAAATGCACCTTTTATAAAGGTTTATAATTAATTAATTTTTTAGGTTATGTGCTATTCTTATTTTTAATTTATGTTAAATTTCTCAATATTGTGTAGCTTTACCAAATTTTGAATTCTCTGTTTTACTTGTGATTCTTCCTCTCCTACAATAATTTATTGATCCATGTTGATCTTAAGAATTTTCTGGTTTTTTTTTTTTTTTTTTCCTTTTTTGGGTCTTCCCCCTTCCACAGTTCCACTTCATCCCGCTCTAAAGTCTCTTGTTTTTGGTGGACAGGTTATTACCAAGGACCTCCAATAATGGCACCTCCACCCCCAGTGTATGCAGCTCCACCCCCTGCGGCTCAACTGGGCTGCTTTGCAGGATGGTAATTTTATTAATTTCTGTTCCTATTAATGTTGGGTTGAGTTTATTACTTTATTGCCACCATTCAATTTGTCAAATCACCAATTTAAGTGTAATTTTATTAGTTTGTAATTTTTTTAAAACAATTAATTATATGAAATTTAAAAATATTTATTTATGAACTAATTTTAATATATTAAATAATAAATATTAATTATTTTATTAATTATCAATTATTTTTAATAAGAAAATTAATATAAAATTTTGATAGTTATTGGTGGTCTTAACAAATTGAATAGTGACTAGTGACCAGTGGCGGAGCCAGGGGATGCGAGTGGGGGGTGCTCGCCCCTGAAATTTGAAAATCTTGTAAATTAATATATGAAAAATTATCTAACTTCTCTTGAACTTTGAAAATTTTAATATTTTGTTCCCTGAAAAAAATTTCTGCCTCCGCCCTGATAGTGACCATAACCATATTTCAATGTTGTCTCTGAGTTTTTTTTGTTTTTTTTTTTGCTTTATTTTCTATTGGTTTAATCTTTTGGTTTGTTGTGTTGAATTTGTTGTTACCGTCTTACGGCCTTATGTTGCTGTTGCGTCATTGAAGAGTGTTGCTGATGCGACCCTACCATCATCTGTGAATGCTTGCTATATAGTGTTGTGTGTTTTCAGTGCAATAATCTCATCCCTGTTTCAGATATGTGATGATGTCTCATGCATGATGAAAAGCTTGAGAGACAGTTCCTTGATATTGGTGTTGAGGAATTGAAGAACAAGTTTGGATTTATGGAGTTTTTTCCTTTTTTCTTAGAAATAAATTTTATTGATAATTAATAAAATACACTAATTTCATTTATTACACGTCTTATGAACTAAAAATTAACTACTTATATTACTGACATAAAAATGTGTTTTATGGAAATGAGTCAATTAAATACTAAGAACCTCTTGCACTTGGCCTTTGTGGCCCAATGACTAGTGCCATTAAAAAAGTACGTATTCCCTTCTCCTCATCGGGTTTCAAACCTAACCCATAACAAAAGAGTTCAAAAAAAAAAAAAACTAAGAACCTCCTATACTAGTGGATGTCATGGAGGTGTTGATAGGCCAAGAAAAGAATTACCCAATTTAAGTATCCATAAATTGTGAGTAATTACACTTAATACCAAAAGCTAAGAGCAGAAGAAGACATTACAACACTCCCCTGCCTACCATTGCGCAAATGTTTAATTTTGAATCTTCTTTAATAGTTATAGATTGAACTTGGAATTAATATTGAATGGTCAATCTTAAACTTGAAACCTTTAATATAAAAAGCTAGCTCTTAATGTTTATAATATATATCAATGATGTATAATCTTAATTACATGGTGAAAAAGATTCAAGTAAAAAAAAGAAAAAAAGAAAAAGGAAGTTTCCTCTTAATCTTGAGCCAACTTCTTTTGAGACTTTAGTCCATGCAATCGACAGACTAAACAGAACGGCCCATAACTTTGGGTTAGGACTTAGGCATTAACACAATAATTTGTCTCGTTTTATTTTGGGCCCAATCAAAGCATGCCCTGACCTTTTACCATACCGTAATAGCAGGCAGTTCCCAGTTGGCACTGATCCGCTGCAGCTGTTCTAGACGAAAATTTTTTCAACTTCACATCCTTAGCTGAAAGTATCATAGTTAGTATCATGTTGGGAAGGGTTAGAGGTTAAGAGTTGAGATTTTTAAATAAATAAAGAGAATTATATACTAAGATATAATTTATTAATTGACTTAAAAACAAAAAAATAAAGAAAATTATACAATAAGGTATAATTTATCATTTGACTTATTTAAATAAAAAAAAAGTGACCCAATTACTTGCTAATATAAACTTGTTTCAAATTAAAACTATATTCTCCCTTCAAAAAAAATCATGAGATAGAGCTCAATTCTTCTTTTCTTTTTCTCAGTATTTGACTGTGGCTTGATCGTCGGAGTTATGGGTACGTTGGAATTATGTCTTATACCCATTTCATCTTGTGTTCTTCATGTCGCGTTGCTGATTCAGTTGTGGCAGATTGGCTGGATATCATCCACAATTCATCTTCTTTGTTCTTTGAATTGCTAACTGACCAAATTCTTTAGCTAAGATTAATAGTTTTAGGTTTGACTTATACAAGATGCTGATGGATTGAGTACAGAGCTAGAAGCGGATGTAATTCAAACTTACAAAAAAAAAATATTTAAATTAATTAATTTTCTTGGCCTTGTTAAAAAATTGAATGATAAATCAGCTTACAACTATTTGAATGACAAAATAAATAAATAAATAAAAGAGCTTAGTTAAGCTCATTTTCCGTCTTAATTTCGTTATCTTTTTCTTCTTTTTTTTTTAACAACTTAGAGTGTTATGAGAGACTTCAAACTTAGCTCACCAATGTGTACTTCTCATAAGCTGGGCTAATAACCCAATTCTATGTTTATTGGTGACATTTTTAATCAACAATCCGTTTGTTTCTTTTAAAATCTCTCTTTTCAAAAGTTTCCTTTTTTGGTTGCATGACAAATAGGATTACAAAAGCATACTACTCATTTTACTTAAAGTGAGAAATGGGGGTTTCTAGTGATTCTCACCATTTCCAAGTGTGAAACTTGGTTGTGAGTTAATGGAAGACTGTTCGTTAAATAATTATGAGATGTGTTGTGGTTAAACAATTGTTGCAAAAATTTGTTGCAAAAATAAGGGTGTATTTTTACATCAAAATTCATAAATAATTACAATGTAGGAACATTAAGGACTTTCCATAATATCAAAACCCTTAAATCCACCCCTCAAATAAAGGAGCATTCATCTCTCAAAAAAATATAGGAACAAAACAAATTATTCTTTCAAATTTTAAATTGAGACAAATCATTCATTTTTTAACGTGTGATGTCAAAATTTTGTTTGTTACGTAAGCATTTTTAATGAAAAGCTGATGTCACACGTTAAAAAATAGAGAATTTGTCTTGATTTATAATTTAGAAGGATAATTTGTTCTTGCATTTTTTTAGAGGGTGGATCTATCCTTGTCGTCCTATTTGAGAGATGGATTTGGGGTTCTGCCTCTCATAGTTAAGGTTGAAATGTTAGTTTGTTGATTAAAATAAAAAAGAAATATAGAGAAAAAGAAAAGAAAAACAGTACATGACATGAAAACTAAATTGTAGAAACGAAGTGTGATGTTGTCATGAAGGTATGAAAGTATAAGGAACTAAATAAAAAGGCTATGCAATCAAGAAAGTATAAAACAAAACTTAAAGGAAGTTAGGAAAACAAATTTAGAGTAAAATGTAGTAAATTGAACTAGATTTAGCTAAGCTAGAAGCATGAATAGTGTGTTGACAACACAAAATGAAACTTGACAAAACTAAAGAAGCATCAATTTGACAAAAGCTTTGTTGAATTGAATCGTAGGAAATTAACTATATCAATGAAAATATTCAAAATAAAATAATAAATACTAGAGCTAGAGTTTGTAAAAATATAAATTAATAACTAAATTAAAAAAACTGTTTATGAAAGCGTAAAGCTTTAACCATGAAAAATTTATAAAACTAAAATATAGATAATATTGGATTAGTTTGAAAGGAGTGAGTCTTCTTTGCTTTGCTCAATTTTCATGTATTTATAGTGCAAAATGTCCATGACAGCATGTTGGAGATATGCAACATCTTAAAAAGCAGTAGCATGCTAAAGATTTGCAGCAGCATTATAAATTAGCGATAGAAAGCTGAAGATCTATAATAGCCTTACTGATATGTTGTTGTGAGCTGTAATAAATACCGGATTAATCAAGAGGAAAATCAACTATTCATTTTGACTTTAGTTGATAAAATATGGATTAATCAAGAGGAAAATCAACTATTTATTTTGACTTTAGTTGATAAAATACTTGATTCCCCAAAACTTGGTCTATTGAAGTCTCTTGATTTACTCTCAATTATTTTCAAAATCTTGCACTTAAATCTTCAATTAAATGATTTAATCAACAAACAAGATTAGTCTATAAATGACACATGGCACTGCCTTATTTGATTTGCAAAATGAGTGTAAATATCAATATTTTGTAATTTAAATTGTATTAAATTATTAATAATTAGATTTCAAAAAAAATTAAAATTAACATGTAATCTATTATTATTGGGTGTAGTTATCGTCATCATAAAAAATATTAAAACCGCTAAAATTTTAATTTTTTTCTTAGATAATGTATGAAAATATCAACTATTTGACTAATTTTAATTTATTAATTAATAAATATCAATATTATACCAATTTTTAATTAATAATTATAATTATTAATTATTTTTATAAATTAAATATATAAAATTAATATTTTTAAAAATAATAATTAGATAATGAACTTAACATCGTTATTAATTGCCATAACTGTGACTATATTGAAATGAAATTACGATTAGATAAAATCCATTCAAACCAATCACTCATTTTACCACAGTAATCATGCCGCAGAAAAAAGAGAATAAAGAAAGACCAAAACGAACGAATGTTTTTGTTAATATGAGTGGGAGAAATGCAGGTTTTTTACATAAATATATTAAGTTTAATATTTATAAATAAAAAAAAATATTGAGGGATTTTTTTTTTATTGGGTTGATCGTAACTTTATTTTTAAATTAGTTGATATATAAAATGATTACAGGAAACTAGAAGATACCAAAAAAATAAAAAAAGACCAAAACGAAGTGGGAAAAGAAATGCCCTTGACCTCGAGTCGTCGTTAAGTCGTTTGGCCCATAAGCAACCCAATTGCCCTCAAGACATGAAAAACCACAAAAATGCCACTAGCCAAAGCATTTTCCTGCTTCACACTAACGAACGGCTGATAACTCGCCACGTGGTTCATCTCAATCTGACTTACTGTGACAGGTGGCAGACCTTTCAGGTCAAGCACCAGGAAATTCGACCGTTGGATCAAAACCGACGGTTTAAGATCTATTCATGGCCCACAGGGGCAGAGTGGCGGAGGCCTTTAAGAAGGGGTGGTCTCTGGCTGTTGTTCCTCGCTCTGGTGAGGAGAAGAGAGGAGAGGAGAGGGTCTTCGAAACCCTCGTCTCCGACTTTCTTTCATCTCTCTCATCTTCAATTTCTTTCTTCTTTTTTTTTTCTTTTTTTTTTTTAAGTCGGGAAGTTTCGGTTTCCCGCTGTTTTCCTCCTTGGTTTCTTGCCGGAGATTCGCCTGGAGTGTGGTGTATGTCATCTCGGTTAGCAGAAATGAGCCGTGTTGGGATGAAAGTCAGGTGGTTTTCATGAGGAAAGACACCACCACCGCCGCCGCCGTTGCTGATTATTCGTTCGAGCACAATCGAAATACCAATCCGATGCTAAGTCAGACTCAGACTGCTGGTAGTAGAGAGATCCATTCCTTTGATCCGTCCGGTGACAACCATTTCCGACCCGCCTTTGACCCGACCCGGAAACTAGTTGGGTTGAGCAAGCGGAAAGAGTCTTATCGTGGCCGCCGTGTCACCTTCGACCTCAGTGCGTATACCAGAGAAGAGCTTAAGCAGCTTAAGCAGAGGTTCATCTCAGAACTTGAACAGGTCCGTGTTCTAAGGAACCGGATTGAGTCCGGCGACTTTGAAACCCGATCGATTTGCCCGTCTTCTCAGGTGTCGGCTACTCGACCACAGCAGCAGCATCCAGTACAAGTTGCGGATCCGACGAAAAGTGACGACAAGAAAAAGAAGGGTCCGGGAACTAAACGTAGCAATCCGTTCAGCGCGGGGAAAGATCGGACCCCGAAACAGTCCATTGTGGAGTTGCCAGTGATGGAGAAGAGCATGATGAGGAAGTGTAGTCAGATCTTGAGTAAGTTAATGAAGCACAAATTTGGGTGGATCTTTAACGACCCGGTGGATGCGGCGGGGTTAGGGCTGCATGATTATCACCAGATCATCAAGCATCCTATGGATCTCGGTACTATCAAGATGAAGCTTGATGGCAATGGTTATGAATCACCGGTTGATTTTGCTGCCGATGTGAGACTGACATTCAACAATGCCCTAACTTACAACCCTAAAGGTAGCGATGTGAATACCTTGGCAGAGCGTTTATTGTTTCAATTTGGGCAAATGTTTGATCCTGCATTCAAGAAATTCGAGAATGAGAGGCCCAAAGTCTTAGAGGAAGTAAAGCCAAGGCTGCAGAATTCAGTTGCTGGCGTGGATGAAAGTGCAAGGAAAGGGCCTGATCGAATGTCGGTAGTGAGGAAACCAGAGGCTGAATTGGCTGCTCCTGCTGTTGGGATAAAAATGGGGAAGTTGCCAAAGCCAAAGGCGAAGGACCCAAACAAGAGAGATATGACCTTGGTGGAGAAGGCGAAGCTGGGGTTGAGTCTGCAGGAGTTGCCGCCAGAAAAGATGACCCAAGTTGTGCAGATTCTGCGCAAGAGGAATGGACACTTGGCTCAAGAAGGAGATGAAATTGAGATCGACATTGAGGCAATTGATCCTGAGACGCTCTGGGAGCTTGACAGATTTGTGGTTAATTATAAGAAGATGGTCAGCAAGATTAGACGCCAAGGGCTTATGCAGAATCCGGTCTCCACCGCCCAAATGGATGAGGTAAAGGAAAGCTATTGCATTCCAATGTTGTGATTTTCTGGTTCTTAGCTTTGATGTTGTGTGGTGAATTATTGATGATCTTTGTGGTTGGCCTTATGCAGTCGCCGAGAAGTGAAGTGGCAGAAGCAGCGCAGAGGATCAGAAAAGGGGAAGTAGCTGGTGGGGAAGAAGATGTTGACATTGGTGATGAAGTTCCTGTAGTGAATTATCCTCCTGTGGAGATTGAGAAGGATGATGCTAATGGAGCTATTGCTTGCAAGTCTAGCAGCGCTGGTGGCTCCAGTTCCAGCAGTGGGTCCTCCTCATCTAGTGGTATATATATCAGACTCACACAATGGTTAATGATTTCCATTTGTGTGTGTTTATGCATTTGTTTGTGTTTTGGGTACTAAGGCTGGTTGGTATTTGCAGGTTCTGATTCCGGGAGCTCCTCAGAGAGTGACTCTGATGCTGATAGTATTCAGTCACCTTTTGTTGGTTGATTGACATGGAAGTTGGAGCTGATCTGCTTGCTGGAGTTTATTGGGTAACCCAATGTTTTGAAAGTTGAGTTGGTTTTTCTTGCTTTGTCCTGCCCTTTTCAGTGATGAGATCGGATTGGGAAGGCTGTGTTGGGAGGATTTCAGGATGTTTTGGTAGAGTGTACAAAGTTGTTTTTGCGTTTAGATTGCAGCACATAGTCAAGAGGAATGGGGTAGATAAGGAGATGGATAGAGTAGTATTTGAGTTTGTAGGCAGTAGGAAGTGGAGAGAAGAAAGACCACCACTTGGTTTTCACGGTGGTGAAGCAAAGCAGGAAACTTGTATAGAGACTAATCATCAAAGAAAAATTAAGTAAAAGCAATTGACCTCTCTTTTCTTAGAATGATAGCGCATGAGTCTCTTCACCATCTTCTCTGATGCAGTGATGATTAATGAAAAACAGCTGTTTCACTTTCACCATGTCTTATTGTCCATTCATTCCTTCCTGTCACTCCCAATTCTTTTCCAGCTTTAGCATTCTATCTTTGCGTTTTTCACTTCTTTTAAAGCTTTCCATTCGATGGGCCTTTTCGGTTTGCTCAGTTCCCTGGTATTTTCTAGAATTCTTTTGCATCTTCTAGACTTCTTTTGATAATTGATTACTTTTGAAACTTTATATGCCAGTGGTAACTGATTAGTGAACTTACCGGAGGGAGATTATTATTTTAGTAAAAGGCTACAGCCTAGAATGGGGTGCATTTTCCTACTATCAATCCGTAAAGTTATGTGATCAGAGGCTATTGATAACCTTGATTTTTACTAGTACTGGTAAGGCATCAAGTGAAAATTGAGATGCCTTTACAGCCTTGCATATTTTCTTTTTCTTGGAATCATGGCCGATTACTTTAAAATTTCACATTCATTGAGATAAAGCGTTTTGCCTTTCTCATTCCTTGGTGACTTGATTTTTGAACTCATTTTGAGTCACTCGGTTTGTCATGTTCAGTTGAATATCAGTTTTGGTTGTTCGAAGCAGGCAAGCCAATACCAATTCAAAAGAAAGCAAAGATGAATCTTGGTTAGAATCTTGGTTAGAATCTCAAGTGATTTGGCAAATGTTGTATGTTAAACTATGATGCTGTTAGGGAGTCAATTTCAAAATCTGAATATGGGGAACTACTTTTCCTAAGAGATTAAAGCATGGACCAAGTGATTTTCTCCTGTGGCATTCGAGAATTTATTTCGAGACGGTAAACTTAGTAATTTTTTACTCAACCCTCTAAGCCATTTATTATCTGTCCTATTTAAAACGAGTTAAAGTCCTATTTAAAACGAGTTAAAGTCAGATATTTATAAACCATAGCATGTTAAAAGAACTTGATCAATCATGAGTTCTTAATGAGTTAACCCATCATGTTAAAGGACTTGATTTGTTTATTTATTTAAAAATTTAAATATTTTTAATTTATTATTTATTTATTTTGTTTCTTAATTCTTGATTCTCCTTAAACTTTTAATAATTGATTAATTTTTTTAATTAACTAATTAATTCTTTTAGCAAAAATAAGTGTGTGGTGTTTTCAAATTTTATGAACATTGTTCTTTGAAAGAAAATGAAGAAGGTGATTATAAAAAATTATAAATGTGTTTTATTAAATTAATCAAAAAAAATCTTTTTATAAGATATTAAATTTCATTTTAAAATTTTTTGAAAAAATTTTTTTGGATGGTAATATATACAAATTATAGAGAATAAAAAAAAAATTCAATTGGGTTAATTCACGAATTGATCCATGACACGTGATGGATGGGTTAAAGTTAATCTTCATTGACCCGTAACCTATTTTAACAACATTCATTTTGACCCGTAACCCATTATAACCAATCCTAACCTAATCCAACCCGTCTATTTACCAAGTCTACACAACAAAAAATTAAACTGTATCTCAAGATACTACTGATGTGATATCCTCGGTTAATCACAACATGTCACATCATTATTTTTATTATTGAATGAGTTGGCATGACTAATAAGGTGGAGAATTTTTTATAATGTAACATGCTGTAAGGATACCACGTCAACAATAACCCTGAATACACCAGACTTTCTCCTACGCGACGGTCCTTCCCCATTTGATGCAATCCACCAGGACAACTTTATTTTTATAGGCAATCACCAAATACCAACAAGGATTGGACCGCATTAATCAAATTAATTCCTGATGGGAAATTTCGGAATGAAGATTTCCATGAATCTCATATCAAAGAGACCATTCAATTCACAAGTAGAGAAAAAAGAACCTGACATCAACTATACTTTCTACTTAGAGAGGCTTCGATACACCACCATAGGCGGTTGATATGGTGTTGCATACATTTATTGTACTCTCTGACACCATTTCGTGGGCCTCTAATCAATCCTTACTACCAACCATAGATAAATGCTACTTAAATTCTCACTTCTCTGACCCATCATTCTGTCGCAGAAGCAGCAACAATACAGAACACTGCTTATTGAATGCTCAACTTCAAATAATTGACAATATTTCTTGACATAGTGCACTCCACTTCTGTATCAAGAAAAGAAGCTGAAGTCATATGAAAAGCTACTAAAATTCATGCACAAACGAGGAGTTTGTGTGTATGAAATTTGATGGCCAGGCCAGGCCAGGCTAGAATATGGTGAAGCAGAACCAACCCTTCACGTTTTTGAAAACAAACTTCAGGGAATTGCTAAAAGCAGTATTTATTTACATATAATTGCCTGAAGCAGTGCTTGCCGGGATAGGACTGTGTAACCAAATTTGGTAGAACTTTATTTAGGAGTACATTGCATACCTGCTAATTTTCCCAAATGGAAAACCATCAGGCGCCTACTGCCTCTGTATAGAGAGGGGTTTTGGGCCCATTAACACCAGCGTTTCCACAAGCACCATCATTGTCGCTCACCATGGTTCCACACCCACTGCCGCAGCCACTACCACAACCGGCACTCTTAAACATGCTTCCACATCCACCACCACACCCACCGCCACACCCACCACCGCATCCACTACCACACCCCCCACTGTTCACTATGTCTCCACATCCAGCACCGCACCCACCACAGCCACTACTCTTAACTGCATTTTCTGGATTCATTTCATTACCTGCAGCCAGATCCACATAGTCCACCTTAGTTCCTACAGGAAGAGTCATGTTCGTTCCGTGGTCTTGCTTAGCATCCACCTTTTCAATTATGTCGTTAATCTCCTTCCTGTTTTTGCCATTAACATTGAAGCTAATGTGTCCTTTCTTCTTTAAATTATCAGAAAGTATAAAAGCAGCTATCAGTCCAGGCAATACCAACCATTCCTCCGTTGCCTATTAATTTAAAAAGGAAAAACAGGCAAAAGTTAGCAAAGATTTTTCCATTCATATGTACAATAAAAACTTTATGGTACCTTGATACATCCAGATCTCAAGTCAAGCAATGCCAATGCTTTCCCATACGGATTTTCAGCAGAAAATTCAACCAAAGTCATAAAGTCATCTTCATTTCTCTGTTTCTCACAAGGCTTCGGTTCATACTCCAGCTTTCTTCCTGGGTAAACTTTTACCTATACCAAATAAAGATCAGTTCAGTGAATAACCCAATGGGTCCATGATTAAATGGTAGGAGGCTTATTACATAACCTATTTGAATGTCAATTGGAACTAATTTTGGGGAAAATGAGCACATGGTGATAACACTACATATAAGGCATAAATAAATACATATGATTATCCCATCCAAATATTTCAGCCAAAGAAGACTGAAAATAAATAAATAAATAATCATAACAACTAAAAACAAAATGTGCTTTCTAAAGATCCATTAGCTTCATGTGAACTCCACATTCAGGTCAGGTGGTCTACCACTTGCTATAAGTGGAAGTTCATGGCTGGAGGCTTGAGTTCAAATCCGAGTCACAACCCCTCCCCCCTCCCTCTTAGGATAGTAGAATTTTGTAATTGCCATGTTTGAAAAAAAAAAAAAAAAAGATCTATCAGCCTCTTGCAGGAACTGCCAGGTAGCTAGACATGTGGAGATTTGAGTTCAAGACTTTAATCCTAGACAACAAAGTGCATGTTGATAGGAGCAGAGCATATGGGGAGCTAATGAGCCAGTCCCATATTTTTGGTTGCGTCAAATTGGTGGCTAGCATAAAACAACAATCAAACAGCTCTGGGCCATAGTTTCCCCAGTAAAAGACTGGCACACTTTTGAAAGAATAGCAATAAAATTGTAATGCAGTAAAAAATATTTAACCACCAAAGATTTCTAGAGGACATAACAAAAGATGAGAAATTCAGTTAACATATTGAAAAAAATGAGCTAGAATAAGTAGATCCTCACCATCCTGCTACCTATGAGCTCAAGGAGATCACCATTTTCACTGGCTTTTTCTTGATGCTGTAGGCACCACTGAGAATCCATCAATAACCAGAAAGTCCCAGTAAATTCTGCCAGAGTATGTGTTTCACCACATTTTGTAATACCAATCACTTGTTTCCTAGAAGTGCAGTTTTGTTTCTTCTTTGCCTCTGTAAGCTCCCTACAATGCAGTCCAAGCCCCAATAGTTAACTTCAATGCTTCAGAACATTTAAGATTTAATGGCATTGAGAACCAACAAAAGATGCATGAGAACGATAAATATATGCCTTTAACGGGAGTAAGTTCCAAGTTCATGCATACTAGCAAAGAAAAATACCTAGGTGGAAATATTAATCTCCTATACAAAAGTTTCTGTAATCTAGTTAGTGCCAGCTAGCAAAAAACTCAAAACATTGGAGTTTAAAATTAATGCTTGCAGGCTAGAAATGTGAAATCCCTGTTAGGAAGAATATAGCATCCTAGGGTTTAAAATTTTCAAGATGGACAAACCATATAAAGACTCCATATCATAATTCCAGATTGATCAGAGTGTTAAACAGAGATTATGGAATTTCAAACAAACAGAGAACTCCAGCATTAATTAGAATCTGTACAACAGAAACGTCTATTTGTACATTATGTGTCCAGGTATAACCATCATGCATTTGATATACATGCACTAGCACACATGGACACATTGACAATACATAGACGCAGAAGCATACTCAGATCTAGATATAAGAGGGCAGATAGAAACAGAATGTAGTTTTAAACCACTTGCTAGAGGGAAAACAGATATTTATACCTTATTTGGAGGCTAATCACCTCAGCTTGGGTTTCATCAATGACGTGTCTCCAATTCTTAGCATGTTCAACCATTACAGGGAGAGGGAAAAAACAAGTACTCTTTGTACATGGATATTGAACCATGCGGAGCACATATGGGGCTGGGGTAGGGATGGTAAATGAGACAGCAACATGAAGGTTCATTGGCTTGGGGCTTGTACTTCCAGAAACAGGCGTCAACTCCAACCATTTCTCTCCAGCAAGTTTAGAAACTGGATCCAGGAACTCACTCAAAGAGAGTGAAGCAGTGCCCAAAGTTTTAGACGCCCTCGTTACCAGTAGATTCGAAGGTGAAAGGGATACTAGTTCAAACAGCAGCTTGCCAGTAGGCTCACACTGGAATGCAACTACCTGCTTCTCCCGAGACTCAGATAAAATAGTCACTTTCCTATTGCCATTGAAGAATGCATCAGGTTGAGTTTTACGAAAAAAGACAAAGAGGCTTCCCTTCAGCTCCTCCGCTATGTTCTTAACTCCAATGACCTCCAGAAGGACCTGCAAAAGTTTAGGAATTTGTGGGGAAAAAATTAAAATATGAAATGAGTACTTTTATATCAATCTGCAGGAACTCAGTAGCACTTCATACTAATGTAATGACCAGGAATTTCTATATCATCCATAATATTTTAATAACTCTACTATAAAACTTTATAGACTTTGCCTTCCATGTAATTGACGTTAGGAAAACCATCATCAGGAACATCTGATATAAATAAGCTGCTAGATTTCAAAGCTCAAGAAGAAAGAGTTTGACAATAAAACAGGATATTTTTCCCTTTTAAAAGCAAAAGAAAAAGACTGGAAATTACCTCAACAAGTTTCATCTCTGGAAGCTGAATTATATTCTGGAACTGATGTGTGGTAGTGGCTTCCTTGCTCAAACTGTCTGGAAAGAAAGGAAAATCTGTCACGGGAGTTGGGGCACTGCCTCTATACATTGCTCCTGCCCTCCAATACCTTGTACCAAATGTCTCTTCCCATTGCTTGGTAGTCACAAAAAACCCAGTATCAAGCTTCTTCCCTTTAGTTCTGTCCGAATCTTTGTCATCATGCTCCAATACCCTACCAAGTTCTTTTTTCAGATCCTTGCAGTAAGCAACAGGGTGCAACTGGTGGGTATGCCACATAAGGTCAATGTCATAAGTTGGAACACAAAATCGCCTCATGGAGCTTTCCTGATTTCTCTTAATCAAATGCAGAAAACCCTTATATCTGGCTACAGCTTCTTCAAGAAAGATATTGTTGTTCATATGGGGTCTTGAGACCTATGAAAAACAAGAGCGATGACGCAAAAATGAAATGTTGAAACATTAAAAACAGTGGAATCTATGCCGATCAGGAAAAAAAAAATAAAAAAAAGGGGGAAGAAGAAGAATCTAAACCCTTCAGGCTACAATCTGTGTCAATTAACCCCAAAATGCCTATTATCTTCCTACTTCAGAAATTGTCTGTAAACATAGCAGATGTTCTTGCTTTCTGAACAGTGATTATTTTCATGATTACCTGATAAAAGAAAGGACTCTGCCTTTTGACAGCAGAAATTAGATCATACTTAATTTGCTTTTCAATTCCGGAGAATTTCTCAGAGATGTCCTCTGATGATGCTCTCTTCCAGTCGAATTCATATGGTTCATCAAGAAAAAGTGTGTTCCAAATTTCTTCTGTTTGTTTTTTACAAGAGCCTTGAAGGGAAGACACAACGTTGAAGTTGTCCAGTATCCTCCCATAGAATTCCACGCAATCAGATTTGTATCGAACCTAAATCACAAAACCAAAGCAACTGAGCGCAATAACTCAGAAAATAAGGCAACGAGAACCGGAATTTTTCGATACATATAGTAAAGTCCGGAAAGCATACTGGGTTGAGCCTGTGACAGTGCCAAATCCATTCGCAATCGAGAGGAACAACCAGAGGTCCCTCTGAAACCTCTGATTCACAATGTTTGGCTAGCAACGGAAGCCAGCAAGCACTGTACCTGGAATCAGCATAACCTTAAATTCATAAAATTCACAATATCCAAACAGAGTCGATCTAATTGGTTTTACCAAACACAGTCAAACGCAGAAATTGAAAAACGAAGAATGATAATTTGAGCAACATAGACTTCGAAACAACTACGGAATGAGATCATGAGGAGCTGACCTATAGATCGCCCTCTGGAGCGCAGGACCGTCATAGAGCCAACGGTTCCTGTCGACAGCTTGAAGGAACTTAAGTTGCTGTTTAGCCGCAGCCACAAGGTCGGCGCTAATCTCAATCTTCTGCGCTTCGATCCACTCTAGCTGTTGTTCCCTTTCCAATTCCATCTCGTAATTCTCACCTGACAAACATCGCCAAGAAAGGATCATAATCCACAGCAAAACATGTAATTCATAGAGA
>BPVZ01000008.1:3836109-3851827 GCA_020521535.1 Rubroshorea leprosula
ATTATTAGTTAGGAACGTTGCCTATATGACACCATCCTTTGACAAAAATGCCTTAACTAGGGGTGAAACCAATTACTTAACTAAGCAGGTATTAATTTCCTTCTAGGAGAATTAAAATTTTTTCAAAATGTGAGTTTTACATTAAAACTTGATAAAGTACAATATTCCCTTCCATGTCTAATTTTAATTTAAGCATAAAAAACTTTCAAAGCATGATATTATTTCAAGGGATGCCGTGCTTTCAGGCCAAGTTAAAGAAGTAAACATGGGAGAAACAGTAGTATTAATAAAAAATTAAAAAATGAAATCAAATGATTAATTCATGTTTCATCTTATTAAAAACCCGAATGATATTAAGGTTGTCCAAATTTTCAAGTGGCATTTTAGTTATGATAATTTTTTACTGGGTCACACACCCCTTTGGAGTAGTAATTATCTCAATCTTTCCAATCTGTAATACACTTTTTGCTAATCTTCCACGTCTGTTTTTTCGTTTTACAGCTCATCGTCATTATGTTCGATATATTTACTAAGTGTGCTATACAAAAGAGAAAAGTTTATTTTTATGTTTCTTCTAACAAGCTCTAAAATAAAATTTTTTTTAATCTAATTTAAAGTTTTAAGCTCTATTAATTAAGATATATTCTTAGTAGCTACAACTCGCATCATTGTTATACGTAATAATACATTTTTATTCAATTATTAAGAGAAATTCTTGTTATAAAATATAATGGAATTTAAATTGCACAAAAAAATTTTCTTATTAAGAGTCTTTCATCCCAAACTTAGGCAACCGCCTGGGCAAGGATAGTAGGAATTGTTTCCTTGGAATGGTAAGTGGAGGGATTCAAACTTAAGATTTTGTATAGTTTAAATAACTTCTAACCAATTTAATTAAGAAAATAAAAAATATCACTTTTGATCACCTTAGATTTTTTAAAAAAAGAACACTTTTTTTTTCATTTATTTACGCTTAGCTAATCCAAAACTTAACCATGCTGGACAGGCTTTTACGAGCGAATCAATTAATTAATTATGATTTTTTTTTTAAAAAAAAAAACCATTATATACCATGATGTTGCATCCACGGTATCAGACAAGAAGAGAGACGGAAGTGGACGAATAGATGAGAGGTTGGTCCCTCTCCTCCCTCGTATAGTTATTTTTTCCTAATTAAATTTTTTAAGATGATAGATATAGATTACTAACCCTTAACACGACCCAAACAAGAACAAATATTAATTATAATTATTTTAACCTTAAAAATTATAGTCGACAAACCTTTCGTATTATTCCTCTAGTTTTCCACCCATTTGGAAGTCAAACCTAACTATGTTTATGTCCTGATCCCTCCTCACCTTCCTTCCTTCCTTCCTTCCTTCCAACCCTTCCGTCACTTTGTTGCGTTTATTCTTCATTGCTGCCGTGGATTTCCATAGCTCCATTAAATTTCATCAACTGAACTAGCTAGAACCGTGTCCTTTGGAAGGGTTATCACTTCTGAATTGGGAGAGACAAGTTTCTAATGGTATTTGAAGAAGGATGAATTCAGCTCTAGTGAAAGTTTAATAAGCATTGATTATTATATGGGTACAATAAGTAGCCAAGGCGATTTATTCCACCCGGTTAAGATGAAGCCATAATATTGGATCAATTGATGGAGGGATTTGATCTTTTGATTTTAAGATATCTACTTCAGTGTTTTATTCTTTGCCTCTTCATTCTTCTTCCTTCTACACATGCACAACCAGGTTAGTATCCTAATATATATCTTCTTCTTCTTCTTCTTTTTTGATAGTTTTTAGAATTTTCTGACTTTTATATTTGTAGTTTGATCAATATGAATTATCATTCTTGCTTGAATGTTTCAAATCTTAGAATCTTTACCAAGGATGGAAACTGTAGTGATTCAGATCTATATGAATCATTATTAAAGTTAGCTGTGTAGAATTACAGTGGTAGATCTTGTTCAAAATAATGAACAGTCCATTATGTTCATGCAGGGTTCTTGAGCATAGCCTGCTGTGCGGACTCGAACTATACAGATAACAATTTACAATGGATACCAGATGACGGTTGGTTTCCTGATAGACGAGGCTGTAGAACCATAACGAGGACTAATGGGTACAAAAAGGCTCGTGTTTTTGACCTCGAATCGTCCCCGATGTGTTATACCTTGACGACAATTAGGGATCGGGAATATCTGGTCCGGAGTTCTTTTTCTGGGAACACAGAGACAGCTGGTCCGGGATCGTCGTTCCAAGTCGTGGTTGGGAAGACGGTTGTGGGGGAGGTGGACTCGACGGTGGACTCGGTGGTGGAGGGAATATTTAGGGCCACATATGAGGCTGTTGACTTCTGCTTGGTTCAGGAAAATGGGGATGTTTATATTTCGAGTCTTGAACTAAGGCGTGTAGATGGGTTAGGGCTTGCGGAGGGAGATCCTTCCAGAATTTTGAAGGTGGTTGATAGAATTGATCTTGGGGGCAGCAGTGCAGAGATCAGGTATGCATCTTCCTATGCTATTGGTGAGAAGAATCGTAAAACCCAAAATTAGCAAACGTTGATGCTTCACGTAAAGGCTGTTTGCTTAATTCCTGTAGGAACTTCTTGGGTACAACCTTACTTGAACATGATCTGTTCTATAGGGTCCTACCTCTATATCCTTGAGTTCTAGGGAACTTCTTAGCTTGAATATTTTAGAATCAATATTTTGAAATTAAATTGGTGAGTATTTATGTAGAAAAATAATAAACATACAAATTTTAACAATAATTTATATATAGAATAAGAATTAATATGCAAGTTATTTTATCTTTTTATTTTTTTTATAATATAAATGTAAACGAACATTTAGGTCTTCGATTCAGTGATAATAAAGTCACATTAAATTGTATTCTCTTTTTTGGGGTAATGGTTCGAATTTCATTCTTGTAAACATATTAATAAATAAATAAATAAATTTAAACGGACAAATATATTTACTCCAATTTTTAATAGATGAGAATTAGGTCCAAAAAGCAAATATTAAACCAAGAAACTAGAAGTATCTTCAAACCATAAACCCTATTACTTCATCTTTTGTCCGTTTGATTGATAAATGCTGATGTTGCTGTGTAACAGTGCCTTACCAGATATCTCATCACCATTTGAATACTGGAGCTTATAATTAAGTAGTTATCATTTTTCATCTGTACTTAATTATAAAATTATTATAATTTAATTACACTTGAATCTTCGGGCCTAATAACTTTAGATCACACGGATAAATACATTCTTTCGTTCTAAGATAACAATTCAAATCCAACATTTTACAAATTTGTTTAAAAAAAATTATTATAATTTAATTAATAAAATTCTTCCCTTTCAATCTTTCTCTTTCCATTTTTCTAAATGAAAATATATCGTTAAGTCATTTGCGGTGGGTAGCTTACCAATAATAATAGAAAAAGGGGTTCCCTGATGGTCTCCCCCAAAAGAAACACTGTATCAAATGTCAAGTGATAAACTCCTTTGTTTATATTTTATAATTTCAGATACCCAGAGGACCGATATGACAGGGTCTGGAAGCCAGCGTCAAGTCCAGAATCCTCAGCCAGCGCCAATGTTTCTGTTCACAATGCCACCCCAACAGTGCCTCTCGAAGTCCTACACACCGCTGTGACGAAGCCAACCCGTCTGGATTTCAGTCACAATAACCTTGACACAGGGTATTTCAACTACTCCATAATCCTCTACTTTCTTGAACTTAGTGAAACTGTCTCAGTTGGCAAAAGGGTATTCGACATTTACATTAACAATGAGAAGAGAGTGCAGAAATTTGATATTTTGGCCGATGGATCCAACTACAAAGAGGTTACTTTGAGTGTCAGGGCAAATGGGTCACTAAATTTCAGCTTGGTTAAGGTCGCAAATGGATTTGATTTAGGACCCATTTGTAATGGCTACGAGATTTTCCAGGTCCGACCATGGGTTCAGCCGGTGGACCCAAGAGATGGTAGGTTTAGGAGGGGTTTTACACCAATTTCCCCCTTATTTTCCCAAATACATTTTACATCACAGTTTATGAAGCACCAACAGTTTTCCTTCTTTTTTTTTGCTTTTTGTGTGGATTTTCCGTCCAGTGACTATGATGGGAGAAGGGAAGCAAAGGTTGTTGAAGTCTGACCAAGTTGATAATTGTAAGCGATAGAAGAGCTTTTGCCCCCATCTCATCCCTTCCTTTTTCAGTACAAATTTCCATGACAGTTTATGAAGCACCTATGTTTTCACACTGTGGCTTATCCTATTCAGGGGCTGTGATGAGGTGGGTGAGGTATGAGTTGTGGACTTTTAACCAAGAAATAAAAATATTAACAGAAAATTGGACTGGAAATCCATGTCCTAATCGGTGGGAAGGTGTGGTTTGCGGCAACTCAAATGATACCACTTTCAAAATCACAGCGCTGTAAGTAATATTCCTTTTTTGAACTTTTACAAATGAGTTGTTTTTATTTCTTCCACTTTAAGAATACTCAAGTGCTTGCCTTGCCCACAGACTTTGTGAGATAAGGATTTTGATAAGCTAAAATGGGAATTTGTTTACTTTCATACTATGGTTGTATGGAAAATTGATACTTCTTCATTGTCATGCTATTGCAGAGATCTTTCTAGCAAAGGATTTTATGGGCCAATCCCTTCCAACATCACAAATTTAACTGACCTGCAATATCTGTATGGTTTCAATGCTATTTGCTTCCGGATTTTTGATGTTTACTTATGAGTAGCAAGCTTCCTAATTTCCGACGTACTTTCTGTCAATTATTTGTGATTTGCAGGAACTTGAGTTGCAACTACTTCAATGGCACAATCCCAACATTTCTCTTAAATTCCAGTTTGAAATCAGTGTAATTTTATATTCAAAGTCTAATTTGAGCTTTTTGTTACTAATTATTTTTCAAAATTTCACATTAATTAAATAAAATGATATCTGCAAATACAAAAGCCTGCATCACTGAGGATATACTAGAAGTTATCCCAGTTTTTAGCAATTTAGGCCAAGTATAATTCCCTTGAATTATCTGAAATCATATTTTTTTACTGTTTACCAGAGCATTATGCAACATTTGTGTAAGAACTAGAAGATCTGTTGTTTTCAGTGAATACATCTTCACTAGGTGGATATGCTTATAATTGAGACCAAATTTAATAATATAAGTACCTTACATCTGATCTCTAGTGAGTTGTCCTCTTAATACATAGTTCTCCACTTTGTACACTTGCAAATATCTATCTCAAATTATGAATTTAACAGTTCTTTTTTCTGTAAGGCTATGACCTTAATAATTAAATAATTATGTTATTGCTTCTCCAGATTTGTTGGGTGCAATCCTCTGCTCAACACATCTTTTCCAACTGAGGGCCCAAACCTAGTCATTGAAGAGTATGAAATCCATTCTCTATTATTTTGAAAATAACAAAAAGAAAAGAAAATAACGTAAAATCATTTAAGAGAAGAAACTGAAAATATTTTACATTTTATATTTCAGCAATAATACAACGTGTCAGTGCAAATCAGAAAAACAGGGGCATGGATTAGCAATTGGCATTGCTACAAGTGGATTCATCCTATTTATTGTTCTTCTTGGAACAGTCTTCTGCTGCCGCAGGAAAAAATTGATTGCTCAAGGAATATTTGATGAGAAACGACATCCAATGAAAAGTGGTGAGTAACTGAATACTTTCCTTATTGATCCTATGTTTTCTGAGTGCAGTTTACTGTTGATTTATGGTCTTGATTTGGATTTTCTGTAATAGCTTCAAAAAAGTATCACTTTCAGCGGAGCTACTGTCTATAAATGGTTCTTCCATCAGTATCTTGGAAACTGCATCATTGCATATGCAAGAGCATAAAAGCCAAGGCTCTATCATCTTAGTCATTCATTTGCCTAGAATCATAGTCATTAGATTTTACTTGGGTAAACCACATGTATATTTCTGTAGTTAGAAAGTGAGAAGGTGAGAAGACAATGTTCCTTGGTTTGCTTCAAAATTTGAGAATATAATAAAAACTTAATCCTATCTAAAATGGAGTGACAATTGACATTTCTCCACTAGACACAAGGTTATTGGTTTAAGTTAATTTAAGTATTTCTGCAGTCGTATGTTTTATTGTATGAAGGTGAATGATATGACTCTTAAAATTGCAGATCCGGTGTACAATATATCCAGCATGGATGACGTCATTATTAAGCCCATTTCTAAACAGATAGAGACATTTACTCTAGAGTATATTGAGACTGTCACCGAGAAATACAAGACTGTGATTGGTGAAGGAGGCTTTGGACTTGTGTACCAAGGTACTTTACTTGATGGTGAGGAAGTGGCAGTGAAAGTCCTCTCAGCCACATCAACTCAGGGAACTCGAGAATTTGATAATGAGGTTAATGGAGCATTTCCTCTTGTGTTCAATCCTAATGATTCATTTCCGTTTCCTAATCATAACTGGTTCTCAATGAATACTTTGACTGTGGCTTCAATTTATGTTAATAATATGTTGACTGACAACCAGCATTATTGTGTATGTAGCTAAACCTTCTTTCGGCTATTCGGCATGAGAATCTGGTCCCTCTTCTTGGTTACTGCCGTGAGAATGACCAACAGATCCTTGTTTATCCTTTCATGTCCAATGGCTCTCTACAAGATCGCCTCTATGGTACTTCCTAATACCAGCACTTTGATTTGATTTGTGATATTCGTCACATCCTGATCACAATTAGTTCAACAGGAGAAGCAGCAAAGAGGAAAATTTTGGACTGGCCAACAAGGCTATCCATTGCTCTTGGTGCTGCTAGAGGCAAGTAATATCTGATATTCAGCTTTTATGCTTTTTGCATGTTGTTCCTGGGTCCAGGGCAGTTTTTTCTTACATAGACATAATTATTTTTTTTAACTGAACTAATTACCAGAAAAAAAAGGGAAAAGGATTATCAAAAGTTTCTGAGTAGCATTGTCAACTTTCAGGTTTGATGTATCTTCACACATTTGCTAGGGGATGTGTTATACATAGGGATGTAAAATCAAGTAACATACTTTTGGATCATAGTATGTGTGCCAAGGTTGCAGACTTTGGTTTCTCTAAGTACGCTCCTCAAGAAGGGGATACTGGCATTTCCCTTGAAGTACGAGGCACTGCTGGCTACTTAGACCCTGAGTAAGCATCCATGTTGCTTAGTTCATTTGGATTTCAGATACCATGCTCTTGCCTATAATTGTATATGAAACTCCCCACATGTATTTGCATTGTCAACACAGTGCATATTTGTTGGACTTCCATCAACATTGCATAGTCTAATAAGAAAAGAAAATTTTCTTGCAGTTATCTCTTTTCTCTCTGTTGTTTCCTTTACCCTCTAACTAGAAGTCTGAAGTATATTTTTCATGTTATTCAGGTACTATTCAACCCAGCAGTTATCTGCAAAAAGCGATGTATACAGCTTTGGCGTGGTTCTGCTAGAAATTGTCAGTGGAAGGGAGCCTTTTAACATTAAGGGGCCACGAAAAGAATGGAGCTTAGTTGAATGGGTAAACACCTGATCTACCGTCATCGAACTTCTAAAGCTGTTAATTCCTGTTGTTTTTCTTCTTAAGTTGTTCAAGAATGCACTTTACATTTCAAACTTAGCCAGTTAGCTGCATCCATCAGATTCTTTTTTATTGTTCTCAAACGAAATGAGAGGAAGAACTAACAAAGAAGACATTGATATGCAGGCAAAACATTTCATTAGAGAGTCAAAGATTGAAGAAATTGTGGACCGTAATATTAAGGGCTTGTACCATTCGGAGGCAATGTGGAGAGTGGTTGAGGTGGCATTGACATGTACTGAGCCCTTATCTGCCAACCGACCGTGCATGGATGACATCGTGCGGGAGCTGGAGGATGCCCTGATCATAGAGAACAATGCATCTGAATACATGAAGTCCATTGATAGCCTATACAGCATTGGAGGGTCCAATCGTATCCCAACGGCTGTAGTGAGCAAACTTCTACTCTCCATCCCGAATTCAATGGACCCATCACCCAGTGTCCCACAAGCAATTGCTCCTCCAGAGCCAAGGTAGCAGATGTTGGGGTAGGCATTCAACAGTACACAAATGATGTTCAGCCAACAACGAGAAATCCTTGGATACTTATACTGCAGACTTAAGCACCCTGGCTTGTAGCCCTCCAATCTATATTTGTGTTTGTATTTAAAGAATCAAACTTCTATGACAGTTTCTGATATTCTTGTTAAGAAGCATCAATCACTGCCAGCCAAAAAAATAATAATTGCATTTCTTAAAAATAAATTCAAACAATGATGCGAAGAGCGTTATAGATGTCAGAGCTCGCATCATCGAAACATCAGCTAAAATGAGTACTAATCAAAGTAGTGCAAAGCAAAAACACTAATGGCCTAATTAACTAGTCTGTGTCTGTCTTTTACTAATCCTGTATGGAAATCTGAAACTAAATTAATCATGCAGAGGCTGCGACTGACAAAAGTCCATTGTGCCTGAGTAGTGCCTCTGGTGAAGGTTCACGACCTCGGAATTCAATAAAGACCTGGATGAAACAACATGACAAGTTAAGAAATTCTTGTTCCACAGTGGAAATTATGATGCAAATATGATGAGGTCAGAAATATATTTCTATAACAGATTAAATCAATCAAAACAGAAAACTGGAGGGAGAAGAAGTTATGTGGCCATCATAGAGTTTGCATTGACTTACATCTAATGGTGCCTTTCCACCTCCAAGAGCAAGAACGGTCTCTCGGAACTTCTGGCCAGTTAATTTAACAGCCTGTTGAATACAAATATACACAATTACTTACAGATTAAAACAGAAAAGATAAAAGTGTGTGAGAGAGGGTGTTAATAACCTAATTTTACTCTATTTTCTACAAAGATGATAGAACTAAAAATGCACGCTAAACATGCTAGAAAATGAAGGACAAATTCCAATGCCATGATGAACAGCACAGAACAGCTCTTTCAACTACCCTACCTTGCTATCATCTAATCCAGCATCCTCAAATGCAGAGAAAGCATCTGCAGACAACACTTCTGCCCACTGCAAAATTAGCCATTCTAATTTTAGTTTGCATTACAAAGGGCAATGCGAAAGAAAAAGTACACAAATTATTGAATCACACAAAGACAAGTAGTTTTCCTCTTTTTTTTTTGGGGGGGGGGTAGCCCAAATGATCAACAATACCTTGTAACTGTAGTACCCAGCAGCATATCCACCTGATATTCACCAATGACAATTAACACATAAAAAAAAATACAAGAAGGTTGCACCAAAAGAGAAAAAAAGAAAAAAATAGTATATGACATTTTTTTAAAAACTAATGTAGAGAGGGCAAACCTGCAAATATGTGCATGAAACTACAAAGGAATCTATCTTCTGGTAATGGAGGCATCACTTGTGTCCTCCTTGAAACTCTCTGATCAACATCATAAACGGATTCTGAACCACCAGGGGCATATCTGGTGTGTAGTTCCAAATCCACAATGGCGAATCGAATCTAAAATGCAAGGGGGAAAGAGTTAAGGTACCTGCTCCGGAGTACTTAAATACCATATCAAATGCTAATCCAATTCCCTCGAATATGATAATCTCCATTGACAAAACACACAGTTGAGAGTGTGCTGTTGGGAGACTGATAATGTGGGAGCTCAAATAAGCCCAATACATATGAGTTTGAGCTCGAATAAGCATGTGGGAGCTCAAATAAACCCACTAATTTTGGTGAAGCATTTTATTGCAGAAGGCTGTACACTAATAAGATGCACTAGCAAAAAATGAGATGGAATAAAAGTTCGGAGTTTGAACTAACTTGACGAAGACTTAGAGAACCAGCACGAAAAGTCCTCGCGGAAAGGAGCTTCAAATACACATCTTCAGGGAGACTCTCCCCAGTTTGATAATGCTTTGCAATGCTCATTAAAGTATCCCTGCAGAAAAAACATCCATAAAATATAGAAGTCTATGACAGGGAGGGAGACTGAAATGAACTTAACCTTGCAATTTCCTGGACATGGTCAAGAGGGCTACATGTATAATATAAAATACAGCTGTTGATTAATAGTAGAGTAAGGAAACAACCATGGAGCTGCAGGAAACCAAATAAATGGGAAGAAAGAAGAGCTGTACTACTCAACACATTTGTTTATTTGGCCTTGTTCACTTGTCTTCCACAGCCATGTATCATTTTCCTAGCAATAATTAAAGAAAAGGCAGTCTGAGGCAATCTCAAAGAATTTGGATTTTGGTTAGAGATTCACCTGTGGTAACACCAATTTTCCATGAACTGTGAGGGTAACTCAACAGCATCCCATTCAACCCCCCGAATGCCAGCAACTAGACCCTCATCTTGCTTGGTTAGCATATGCTGAAGTGCATGTCCAAATTCATGGAAGACAGTCTCAACCTGACAGAAAAAGTAAAAGGGCAAAAAATGCCAATGAAGTATGAACTATAGATCATATATGGACATTAAACCATTGCTGCAAAACATATAACCACATGCTAGAAAGTGTGCTACAAAGACAACCAAACATGAAATATATCTCTACATTCTTAACAAGACAAAACTAGCATATTTCCCACAAGAGAGAATGTTGTTAAAATGCTTAACTGAAAAAAGAATTGAGACATGGAGTGTCCCCTAGGTGTTGGCTCTAGCCAAAAGTATGAGATAAAGCCACGCTTTTGAGAGGAAAAAAGAATTATGACCTATGTGGCTCAACAATTTGTTTCTAGATAAGACCAGAAAAGCTCTCATAAGGAAAATGGTTAGGCAGAGTTTGGAGTCTCTTTAGAGGACAGTGAAAACATTGAAAGTGTTGGGAATTCTCACCATGATATTCTTACCTTCCAAATGTTCAAAACCCCAAATTTAAAATCATTGAGCTGAAAAAGAATGTTTTGAACTTACTTCACGAAATGTCATAAGACTTGGCTTGTCCCCAACTGGTGGTGTCTGATTGCATACCATGTGAGCAATAGGCAACCTCACAGCACCATTGTGTGACAGTACTTGACTTCGAGAAACAACTTCATTCATCCACGCACCTCCCTTTTTCTCTGATGGACGAGAATATGGATCAAAGTAGAAGTAAGCTATTGGAGTACCTGAAGAATCTTTGACACAGTAGAACTTGACGTCATTGTTCCAAACCTTTGGGAAAGAAAAATGAGAGTGAATTAATTAGGATATAAAATCAATATTCCATTTAAAAAAGGTGACTGAGGCACTTATAAAAGAAAGAACAAGGATGCTTACAGGGGCTAGACCATCGGCAGGCTCAATAACAATTCCAAAAAGTGTATTAGCGAGGTTGAAAAGGCCATTCATAACCTTTGGCAATGAGAAATATGGACGGAGTTCTTCCTGTAAATTTGCATCACAAGTTTTGCCAAACAAAATTAAGGTCCCAAGAGTTATCATAAATCAAGCAAATAAATCTAAAAGAAAAGGAAAGAAGACAGGAAAATTCTTCAAAGATTGCTGTCAATTCTACTCAAAAATTAAGTTACCAAAGCTACTGCTCACTTAACTTACCCAGAACTTCATTAACAATGGATAGAATACTCATTAGACCCACTAACTCTTTTCAAATATCAGTCAAAGTGAATTTCATAATTATTTAGACAAAACATTGTTTAATTCATTCAAACAGAAATTCTTCATACAAAATCAAAACCTAATCAACATAAAGAGCAGAACGAGAATTTCTTTTCCAGCAGTCTCAGGAAACCAAATCCTCACTTGAATTATGAAGCCATGCTTGTCAGATTTCAGAGAATGCACCAAATTCAAAAGATATGTAAGTAAGACAAACAATAGTATTAATTTAGAAAAAAATAGTATTGAATAGGAAACAAAAAACAGAAGTATTTCTTTGGGAAAGAGATCAATTGCATAAATTAAACTAAAATATAAATGAAAAGAGCCTGGACACACATGCACAAAGGAAAGATCTTAGATAACATAGCACCCTGTCACACACCAAAGATTTGATATCAATTGAATTTGATAGGAGAAGAGACAAGATAGAACCTCATTAATGCTGTATTTTAATTCCCGAAGCCTCTCACTCCAGAAGTTTATGTCCCAATGGTTCAAATTATCAGCTTCAGATGCACCTTGACTTTTAGAGTAACTCTTGAGATCTTCCATATCTACAAAGGTAAAAAGAATAATTAAATGATTAAATAGCCCCCAATGTCCAGTAGCTTTTAAAGGATAAGTATTATCAAATAGATCACATCAGGTAGGAGCTGAGTTTCATTTTGAAACCATAGAACCACTCTTGGGACTAGGTAGCCCAAACAGATCAAAGATCTTGGGACTAGAACCATTTGCACCCATTGAAAACTATATCTAGCAAGCTACCTTGAACTGCAGGATTCCAGGAAGCACTGCATAGCTTCTCAAGGAGTTCTTCAGCTTTATCAACCGTTGCCATTTTCATTGCCATGCTTACCTGATAAAATATACTTTAGTAAGCAAGTGAAACCAAAGCACTCTTACATACACTCTTGCTCCTTACCTCAGCATAGTTATTATAATTGAGAAGCTTAGCCTTTTCCAACCTAAGCTTCAATATCTGAACAATGATCGGAGTATTGTCCAAATCACCACTAGATGCACGAGTTACATAAGCACGGTATACTTCCTCACGCAAAGCACGGTTCTTAGCATGTTGCATAACAGGAAGAAAACTAGGAATATCCAATGTGATGACCCATGGTCCGTCCTCAGGAGTAGCATTTTCATGCCCCTAGGTATAATAAAAAATAGAAATAAAAAGTAAGAAAGTGCACTAGACTTGATAAACAAAAGATTAACACATTACAACCATTTGCAGATTCTAAAAGTAAATACCTTAGACTTTGCTGTTTGTGCAGCAAGCCCAAGAGCAGATGCTGGCAATCCATCAATTTCTTTCTTATCCGTTATTAACTTTTCAAACTTCTTTGTGGAATCCAAAACATTCTCCTCAAATTTCCGAGATAGTTTCTTCAGTTCCTGCAAATCAAGACATAGTAAACAGAAAGCAATGGCCAACAACAGCAACAAAGAAAAGAAGGGTTGCATGAAGACAATTTGGTGCCTTTCAAATCTACCTGTTTGTTAAATTTAACAGCAGAAGTTTTCTAAAAAAGACATAACACATAAGAAACCAAATTCAGAAACTTGCATTAGATCTATCCCCTTCTCATCCACAAATCAAATTAAGGGGGAAATAAAACAGGTGACTGATGAAGCTTCTTGCTGTCAGTATCAGCTTAAGATGTTTAATGAAAAAACTACACTGCAGAAAAAAAACCAAGCCAACTTTCAGGAATGCAGAGCAGAGATCAAGAAAGACAATCCTGTAAGTTAGAAGTCTAGGAGCTTTTACACGCTCATATTAAAGAATATATCCCAGCATTATTACAGTCTTGTTATAATCAAAAGTCATGCCAAGTGCTTGTATGAATTGGAAGCTACGTCCTTTTTCATCAATCTTGAAAGATCAAGTAGTTGCACATGCTGACCAGTAATCTAGCACAAACTTTGCCAAGGGTTCTAAAATAAACTGAAACGAGAAAAACCAGCCAATGAAAACAGAAAAGAAAACAAAATCCTGCCAAGAGATTTTTCAGCCTGGACTGTTTCTGCAGTTACAGTGAGACAATGCACAGCTGTGCCACCAACCAACTACAGCATACATGCATACTTTTGCTTAAAAAGGGAAAACTGACTTTGAAACAATATAATGGGTGTATTTAACGCCACCAAGAAAATACTTCTCTACTTATTCCTGGAGATCTTCAACTATAATGTTTAGAAATGAACCTGTTCAATATTGTTAAACTGATCTCTTTCATCGTCTTCAAGTGAAACACCATTAAGAACAGCATCCCTTATATGTGCTGCGCAGGAACAAAAGAGCAAAGTTGTAAACAACTCAAAACAAGAAACAAATCTCAGAAAACGTGATAGATATAGCTTTTTGTTAAATATGAGAAACAAAAGAGATCAACCAAGAAGAGAAGCTCCCATGCTCTATAGAAATCAAACTGTTAATGTTTTGTTAAAAACTATCTAGGCACCAAATGAACAAAGTGCATTTTAAAAGCATAAATAAACAAGGTAAAAAAAAATTAAGAAAAGAACTTTATAGTTAATGCAGATAACCACAGTTTTGCACCTCTGACATACAAATGCAGTCTATGGACAATTCAGAGAAGCTTTAAATTAAAGTGCAATGAAGAAAAAAAGAGTAATGACCCGTTCAATCTTAGATGATAATAAAGAAAATAAAGGAACTCACATTCTACTATACGCTTCCGAGCTTCACTCAATGTTGGCCAATCAGGCGATTCTTTAATAGCTTTAAATGCATTGTAGATGGGTTTACTTTGTCCCAATCTTAGCTGAAACTTCACCTTTTCAGGCTGTAAGGAAAAACTAAGCATTGTAAGAACCAAAAAGGGGAAGGAAAGAAGAATGCACAATATTCATGGACAAATGGCAGATTTCTATAAACAATTGGATCAACTTTTACTCCGTCTAATGTGACAACAACGTACCTGGACATCTTGAATAGCAGCACGGAGCTCAGCTGTATCTTTAACAGACTTAAGATGATTAACTACTCCCCACACAACAGACAACCTGTCAGTTATCTTCTCCAAAGGCTCCACTAATTTGGGCCATGATGGTTCCACCGTCCTTTCCAATTCCTCCAAATCATTTTCCTAATCATACAAATGCAATCCATCAAGATCAAACCATGTATAGCAAAAAAAGACTTGAAAAGAATAAAAATTTGCTTTCCAGAAAGTAAAATGTTTTCATAATTCAATTCGAAGTTGTCCGGAATGCACAAATATACAAAAGTTGAACAAACGAAATGCAAGCAATCTTCATCAACGATTAAACCCAAAACCCAAATAAACAAAACAAAGAGACCCAGAAACCAGAAAACAGAAATAAACAAGTGGAAACTCTCCATCAAGGTTCAAAACCCAGAAACTGAAAAGCAAAAAAAGGGTTTGAAGAAAATACAAGCGTCTTCAACAATGCACGAATCGCGGGCCGAACATGCTGGGCTTCAACAGCATCATATGGGGGAAACTGAAAGTCCTGCAACAAGGGATTGCCCTCGATACCCTCCTCTCCGAGAGAAGCGGCAGTTGCGGCAGCCATTGAAGGAGGAGAGAGAGAAGAGAAAGAAGAGGAGGGAGAAGTAGACTTTGAGTTGTGGAGGGATTGGAGGCAGAAGGAAACGGAAGAGGACCAGAGGGGACAGAGATGAGACTTCGGAAAAGAGTGGGGTACTTGAAGGGAACGAGAAAAGGGGGAGCCTTTTTGGATGGGGTGGAAGAGTAGTAAGCGGGGTAGAGTTAGAGACATACGTGATGTTGCCATGAACATGTTGTTCATATGCAGCGCTGAGCTTCGCTGAGAGTAGGACTCTCTTTAGCCTTTTCTTTGTCATCCATGTCTCTCTACGTTTCCATTATCTGGAATTTTTCCTCCCTTTCTCTATGGCTCTAATTGTGTCCCTGTGAACCACGACAACGGTACTAGAAAATCAACACGAGTATGAATTGGCCATGATTTTGGTTGGAGTGATGATAGAGTATTGACTAGAACATTACCAAGACTCGAACGTGAACATGTTAGAAATCGGA
>BPVZ01000008.1:3868060-3880919 GCA_020521535.1 Rubroshorea leprosula
AGCTGTACCTAATTGTGGGTGGGGGGTGGGGTTGGAGAGAGCTTGGTAATGTTCATCTTTGCTTTGCATGGTTCAACAAAAATGGCTGTGGGAAATGACCCATAGAAGTAATGCTTTGTGGGTGTAGCTTCTATAGGAATAACTGAAGACCATCCATTGGAGAGTTTGTTGTCAAGCCACTACCTTTTGTCTTTGGAAGATGTTCTGGACAGCAAATAGGACGGAAAGATAACTAAGATGGATGGATCCTGGTTACCATCCTCCTTGTTGACAAGCTTCTATTTCTATATATGAGGTGCACAATTTAACTTAGATTATATTTCTATACATGTATCTTTGGGTTTCTTGTCTTCACCCTCATCTTTGTCAGTAATTTGCCCATGGCAGGATAAGGTCTCCTTTAATGTTTTGTGATCATAGTAGTTGTTGGTATTTGTTCATGAAATGGTCTGAGGCATGTATTATATCCAAAATGTGTTTAGGTAGTTAGAATTGTTGTCTTATTGTTAAGGTCTTCATCCTAGACAGGAACAGATGCTTTGGATTTGAATGTTATAAATTAATGAACTTAATCCTTATTTAAAAGTGTAGGCCTGATTAAATTAGGTCTGAGGCATACTTTTGAGTTTTTAGAAGTCTTTGACTTGTAAGTTGTATTTTTAGAATTGATTTGGTAGAGGCAAAACATCAAACAACTAGTTTTATTTTCCTAATTCCTAGTAGGATTCTTTATCATATTTCTCATGCTTAAGTGATTGAAAGGGCAGAGCTGGAACTCAATATTTTGGGCATATATAGTATTTGCCGTTAATTTACCAAACTAGAAGTGAATCCTCAGATCTCCTGTCCAAAGATTTGGACTGGGCCAATGGCCAATTGGCTACCCTGTTGTGTCTGATTTCCTTCGTTTGTACTTGTATTTCTTGTGCATTTAAGTACCAATTACTCACATTTCTTTCTAACCATTTAGAATTTCAACTAAGGTTTTGGCGTTAGCTACACGTTGGTGTTCTGCTTCGTTTTTATGCCCAGGGGAGTTCTGTATAGTAAATATTTACTTGATCATTTGTACCATTTTTGGAAGGTTAATACCTTTTTCTAATATCAACATTTATTGTTTACTGCTGATACAAAAACATCTATTCTTTTCCCTAATGCAGAATTTCCTTGTACCAGAATAACTGAAATGATCCTGCCTACCATCTAATAGCTAAGTTTTTCATATAAAAATATCTGTTCTTTTCCTTAATGCAGTATTTCCGTGTATCTGATTGACCGAAATGATTCTGCCTAGTATCTAATAGCTAAATTTTTCCTATAAAATTTTGTCATAGGACAATAAAATCTGTGTATTTATGGAGCTATAAGATCAGGATGTAAGGTAAAAAAAAAAAAAGGATTAGGATAAAAGATCTTACCGATGGTTTTCCTGCAAGTTCTGTAGCTGTTGTCTCAAGATTGCAGCCTCCCTTTGCCAAAACTAGCCAGCAGGGAAAAAGGAAATGAAAGAACTTTAAATTTATATGAAACTGCAGTTATTATTAGCTTCTTCACTTCATTTGGACAGGAAGGTTAAAAGGGTGCTTTTAGCAGTTAATGCATAAATATATAATAAGACAAATTTCCTCAGCTTTTTAGAAGCCCCGCATATCATGCATCAGAAACTAATCTGAATTGCTTGATATCAAAGTATACAAGCATTTCTTTCTTAGCCGTGTAGAGTTATGGTAGTTATAAGCATGCTTCTTCTCTTCTGCTTTGTGTGGCTGGGTTTATACTATATAGGCATGTGAGAACTGCCTATATTCTAATGGGATTATTTCTCATTCTAGATGTTGGGTGCTGTCATATAATCAGGTTTCTAGAGGTTAAAGGTATTATTTAGACCTTATGGGATTTTTAATTTGTCCTGTTAGCTTTTTCACGATATTATTAACTTTGTTCGTTAAATGAAATGAGAATGGAATGCATTATCTAGGGTTGGAATTTGGAATATGGGAAGTGAGTGATGTATATGATGCAGTTAGTCTACTGCAGCAAATAAAATCATAAATGAGAAATGCAGAGGCAAATATAGTAAAAGTGGAGTGAAAATTTTGTTTGTATGGCATATTTAACATTTTAGCTTCATAATTTGCATAGCACATTGATCATTTTTATCATTGAACTAGCTTATGGAAGACTAGGTTTTCTCCTTGATGATGTTAAATGCCTCTGCTAGCAAATAGACCTGATTAATGTAAAAATTCACGATGCAATTTTGATGTATGTGAATTTTTCAGCATGCTGATTCTTAAATGTAACAGTAAATTACAGTAAGAATGAGATTGCAGGGAAAAGAAAAGAGTGGTTCAGAGCCTTTACCTTGACTTCTGATGCTGGATCCAGCCACTGCTGTTGTTCCTCCTTCGAGTTGTTATACCGCTCGATCACTGATTTCATGCTGTTGGAAGAAGCAAAAAGAAGCAAAATAGAATCATTAAAACTACTAGAATCTTTGCTTCATCTACTGTAATTCTAATCTTTACAGATACCATGTGAATCTTAACCAACAATAAATATTGGGCAAAAAAAACGAAAGGCTAACAATATATAATATTCTTTACTCATTTAAGACAGTGAAAATTATGTACTTCCATCTCTGGCTTTGTATCAGGAATTATGATCCAGATATTGAACAACCACTGGCAAATGGGATGAACATTAGGAAGGTAAACCTATTGCGAAAAAGAATGTGTAGTAAAAAGCTACTTTGTCTTTGCTCTGCCTTCGACGTAAATAATTGTGGAATTTAGAAACATATTTTCTTCGGCTTAAATGGGTTAATATGAGAAGGAACAGTCTTCACTATCTTCAAAATTTTGAAGATATCTAACATATGTAGAGAGGAAAATGAACTGAAGGTTTCTATTTCTATATCCATCTTACCCTGCTAATGAGCAACGAAACACATGTTGGTTAAGAAATGAGAAACGTACGGAGAGAACTTCGAAAATTTCGTGATTGTTTCTCCATGCATGAGTGGTAATATATACCATAATATGCAAACTAATTAGGTGCTTAGGCTTCGTTTAATATAGTTGCAATTTTGTTGTAGAAAAAATAATTTTAACACTATTAAATAAGTTAATTTATATTGTTGTTAGTTTTAAATATTTTTTAAAATAAATTTTTAGTTTTTGATTTTTAATTTCAATTTTTATTAATTGCAAAATTTATAAAAACAAGAACAAGAAACCTAAAATCATAACTATATTAAATGAAATCTTATGGTTAACTAACATGGTGCTCTTGAAAGATGATGATCTTTAATATATTTAATGAATATGAACTTTAATCTAATTAAAAATTGTAAAAATTTTAAAGTTGATTTGAATTTTATAACAAGATATTCAAAGATATATTAATAAAAAGACTGTGTAAAGTAATATTTGCCCCAAAACAAAGATGTTAATTATCAACATGGTCTATTTTCACCTAACACTCCCAACTAGTATGGCTGTCTAATCTTGAATTCATTGTTTACTTGCAATCAGCATATGCTAATAATACATCGATGATGACTCTGATTTTAAAAAATGCCCATTAAAGGCATACAATTAGGGTAAAAAATGCAAAATATATCGCAAATTTTGCAACAACTTCTCTAATTATAACTTGTAAGGAAAATGACTAACTCCAACATATATTCGCCCTTGAATATTCTGCTTCTTGCTGCTAGTTTTACTAAAGTCTAAAAGAAAACTGAGACAATATGCTTATCCCTTTATTCCTAGGATGTTTTGATATTGAATATCTATTCTGCATGAGATCACTCACGTTTGCTTATTAATTAATTACCTCCTTATTTGGAACTAGGAATTTCCAGCTGCTAATTCTAAAACAAAAATTGGTGCTGATCGATGAAGCCATACATCCACGACCACTAGGGGTCTTACTATCAAATCAGGTTCCACTGTCATTACTAATTGACAAGAATATACTACTATGTAGATCATGATTAAATTGCTCATTGTACTCTTTGAATTCTAATCTCCATAAGGGCTGGTTAATTTGGTCCGATTTAGAATATATATTCCATGCATGATATATGAATTGTTATTCCTTAATTACCTGCAATATTTTCATATTAATCCCAATAAGTGAGAGTTGAGGGGCAATATATATCAAAAAAGGGGTGTGTCATTAACTAGGTTGTTTCAATGTGCAAGAAGAAAATTATTTGGTAAAAATAAGTAAACATTCCTAATTTATCATTTTTTGGTATTTATAATTAGATTATTTTTGGGTCTGCTTTGCAGAATAATTTTTAAAATACACCTTTCATATTAGTTTGATGCATTTAAAAAAATTAATTTTCTTAATATTATCTCAAAATTTGAATTTTAAACTTTACTTACAAAGACAATATTTGCTTACTAATAAATTTAACCCTTGTTATTATTCCTACCATATCATACTCTCTCATTCATTTGTCTAAATTTTATATTTTGAATTAGGAATAGTCAATTCTTCCAACAAAACATGACCTAAATATGTACCCAAGAGAATAGATTAATATTATGCTACTAATTTCCACTATATATCTCTAGAGTTAGAGTATTAATCTTTTTAGTAGCTTATGATCTCATAAATCATCATATTTTGATTACCACAGACATGTACACACAATATATGAAACCCCTTTTTTTTTTTTTTTGTCGATCTTACTATTTATGTGAAACCTTCTTCACTTAATTCTTCAATGACACATCGCTTTGCCATGCAATATATTTGCACATAGGAACAACTATAAGTGTGTATATTTATATATATTAACAGTAGTTTTGATGCTGAACGCCAATAAGCTTGGAAATGAAAGAGTTTTTCTGTTTTCGCATTGATAATTCCAACAAAAAAGGCCCAAAAAACAAAAGGAGAAAAAGTATAGCAGAAGAATGTCAGAAAGATATGGACCTGGTGCTTGCAAATTCATAGAGCTTCCCAGTGCTGGAGAAGATAAGAACACCAACCTCTGCATCACAGAGAATTCCCAGCTCTTTGGCCTTCTTAATCAATCCCTTTCTTCGCTTCGAGAAGGTCACCTGTCTGCTCGTTGTATTATCGATCCTCTCAATCACAATCTTCCCTCTTCCCATTCTATACAAATCTTTCCTTCCTTCTTCTAGGGTTAATTTCTAAAACATCCTGCAGAAAAGAGAAGAGGAAAAAAAGGTGAGATGCCGAGTGAATCTCAATGAACAACTTGCAAGTACTGATAAAGATGTTGATGGAAAAAAGAAGCTTACAGGGACTAACCTAAAGGAACCCTTTTTCAGCTGATGTTCTTCTAGGGCCAAGTTTTTAAGTGAAAAAATTGTTTTCAGGTGAAATTACTAGAACTGCTCTTTTTGATGGTGAAATTAGTGAATTTTGGGGAGTGTTTTTGAATCCTAAACCGGTTTAGTTGTGGTTTGTACAACACTCACTTATGGTTAAATTTACTTTTATTTTTATTAAGCATTCATATCTTAATAAAAGTGATATGACTTTTTAATTTTAATTTAATTCAAAATTTTATATTAATCTTACAAGTTGAGTATTATTTAATATATTTATATATAACATAATCTTATCCTATTAATATATTAATTATGATAATACACCACATACTTGTTTAAATTAAAGATTTAAAAATCATATCGTAAGTTGAGTATTATTTTATTCATATAATATCTTTTATTATATAAATTTATGGCCGATAGTAATGTGACCCATTTATTAAATCATCTTTGCATGTTTCTTTAGGTAATTAACAAAAGAATCATCCCTTTATTTTTTTAATTTTTTCTTTAATAATGATTTCTGTTGATAATCTTTTTAAATAATAATTAACATTTATATTCCATGTTGATTTTATTTATTGAGTAAAAAGGATACATTCATGGTTTTTGCTCGATACATATTTTTTTGGCATTGGTTATATATATAAAAACAAATGTCTTAATAACTAGAACAACTTAAGGTTTTATTTAGCAAATTAACTTTTTATATATTTATCAACTAGTAGCAACTAATGCTATATATAGTAACTCATCTAATTACTAAATTTAGCATAAATTAGTGATTAAATATTAAAAAAATAAGACTAAAAACCTCAATCATACTAAATAGAATTTGAGTTAAAACCTCTCAATTATTGACTCAAAACAAACTTTAATATAGATGAAGAAGAATTTAGGAAAGAAAAAAGGTTTAATAAGTTGTATATATAGTTCATTATAAAAGTACCAAAAAAAAAAAAAAAAAAAGGTTACACAATGTTTATAATGTATGTACTGAGTTACCTTTCCTTAATTAGTACGATTAGTTGATACTAATTAAAGGATTAATTAGGAAATAACAATGGGCAGAAGCCGGAAAATGTTGGAAACACAGTCTACAGCAGGTTGGAGGTTAGATGGAAGCATGGAATATTGGGGTTATGTCCACGTGTCAGACAGAACGTTGGGGGTTGGGGAGAAACAGTTTCTATATTTGGAAAATGTCCTTCTTGCATCTTTTGGAGCTGGAATTGAGTAGCTATAACTGCTGGACTTAAACGTCGGCTTTGTCGAACATAGCTTTTTAACTTCACTACGATTTCCTGGCTTCTAGAACCTTCATTCCAAAGGGAAAAAAAAAAAAAAATCGAAATGCAAAGAATCAACATAATAATGACTTGTTTTTAAGATGAATTTATGGTAGCCTTCGATTATGTTGTTGGTCCTACATGAACTCGTATAATCAATTATTAAAAGAATTTCATAAAAAATATTTAATCCTAAAATTTATTATTCAAATGCAAAATTTAAAATCAAACTTAATTATATATGAGAGTTTTTTAACATATACCTTGAGGGCATAGATTAAAAGTGTTTAATATTAATTATTATTAAAAAATAAAAATTGACTTTTATTTAATTAATTATTTAATTAAAATGATTTATATATAACATTGATGATAAAAATTAAGAGTTTGTCTAACCTATATCTTTAAAGGTACAATAAATACACATTTTTACAATTAATTTATATAAAAAATAACAAAAGCTAATTTTAATTTTAGTATTATTACCATGTGAACAGTTTTAATTAGTTAATTAATTAAATTTAAGTTAACTTTTATTAATTTTTATATAAATTAATTATAAAATGATAAATTTATTGTGTCTTTAACCTAATATAAAAATCCTAAAATTAGTATCAATTGTTATCGGTTTCAATATTAATTAATGTTAAAAATATATATTAATTATATTTTTAACCCTTACTCTAAGGTATAGGTTTGAAAAATCCTTTATACAATACAAAACTAAACTTTTTTTTTTTTATGAGTACAACACCAATTTAAACATGAAATTTGTGACGTGACACAGAAAATTTCTATTTCCTAATGTAAAACATAAAATCTTTACGTTTTAAGTTTCTATGGATTGAGATGCTATTATGCTGTATCTATTTATCTTTTCTATTATTATTATTATTATTATTATTATTATTTAGCAGTTGGGTGTATTTGGACTAATTTGAGTGTATTTTAAGACTAATTTTTCATTAATCCAGTCAAAAACATAATATCTTTATCAAGATTATGAAGTTCATGAGAAATTTCTTCTTATTAATCTTTTTAAAAAAATTGAAGTTTAATTAATAAAGTTGAGAACATATTCTGTTATTAATTAGAGTACATGATAAGAAATAATTATGATTGATAATTATTATTATTTATCTTAAAAGTGATAAAGTTGATTTTTATTTTAATTGTAGATGGCATGTGTTAAATTTTTATTGATTTATTTTAAAGGATTTTTCTATCTTGTATGTTAAGAACACAGAATAAAAGTGCAATAAATACATTTTTTATAATTAATTTTTATTAAAAATGTAAATGTTGATTTTGATGTAATTAATTAATTAATTAATTAAAATCATTCATGTATCAATAATGTTAAAATATATGTCAATTTTTATAATTTTTAATGTAAATTAATTATAAAAAAAATGTATTTATTGCATCTTTGAGTCACGGGTTAAATAAACCCTGTTTTAAATTAAAAAACAGAAATTATCTTTTTAGTTTAAAGTTTTTTATTTTTATTTTTTAAAATATTACAGTTGTTATTCAATTATTACTCTTTATCTTATACTTTTACAACATAAGATGAATAAAACCTATGAATTAAGCCACACAACTCTTTAATTAGGTGTATATATTTATACTAGAGAAATTTTAAAATCAGCATCTCATGCAAGTCCGCTGCCACACATGGGAAACATTGGGAACGCCGTCCATCAACCGAGGGGAGCCTCCGCACGCTTATACATGGAGCTTTGCCAATGGCGAAATCATTCGTACACTTCTTCGTCCCACTAATTTCTGCCGAAAAAGAGGAAGTTCAGCCCTGAAAACACATTTTCCAAACCCACAATTCCATATCTTGATTAATCAAATTAATGATGGAGATTAGTGTGCAATAATCATGAGGGCCTGGTGCCACTCTCTGTCTCCCATCCCGTCTTGCCATTGGTTCATGCCCATGTGAAATCGCATAATTCCACCAATAAGATTCCATGTTGCCAGCAATTCCGATGACTCAGCAGCATGGACTCCACCCCCCCTCCCTCGGATTACGCACAATCCTAAGTTGGAAGATGAAACTAATGCAGCTATCATAGCCTCATGCTTTGAACAATAAAACGACATTTCCATAGTTGGGATGAAAAATGTTTAACAACTTCTCTTTTTTCTAGACTTTGACAATCCCAGGTACTATGGATCATTGACACCTCGCCAAGCGCAAAGCTTGAGGTTATAATTGTTGCATTAGTCTGATTTTGAATTTTTTATTGTCCTTTGAGCTTGACTAGCTGTCAATGACCAAGAGAATATAGGATTATTAAAGCTCTACACTTCAACCATATATTGAATTGTTAAGGTTATACAAAAAATATATTTGATTATGCACTTAAATGACTTTTTATTATCTTTATTGCTTTTATCATTTTTAAATTGAGTGGATAAAAAATAATTTAATAAAATACAAAATGCTAAAAAAAAAAATAATAATTTATGTTTCCTTAATAATCCAATGTGCAACCATAATTGCAAACAATTGGTAAGGCCAAGAAAAGAAAGAGAAAAGGTAAAAAGCCTCTCCATCGAAACTATGTTCATGTCATTTTATTGCTCAATTGTTCTTGTTTTCCTTTTTGTTTTGATGTTTACACAAGCATAAATCAAGGAGAAATGTGGACATGAAGTTGTATGGTGTCTTATATTTCTCTGCCCAAGGAAAGAAGACAGTTGAGTTTCTCCAAAAGAAGGATAGATTTGTGTGCTTATTGCTTTTTGTTAATATCTATTTGATTAAAAACAAGTTATGCATATTGAAACTACATAGTTTGTGAAAGATACTCCTCATAATCATTTCAAGGATTGAACAAAATGAAGAGCAAAAATGTGAATGCCACAAATCCCATTACCAACTAACATTTCAAGTCATTGGGCATATCGTGTTATAGATTTTAATTAAAAATTGATTGTGTCAGTTGGTTACAAATTTATTGGGCTTCAAAAATTAAATTTGTGTAGAACTCATCAGTTACAAATCCATGCGTTTTTAGTTTTTGAGAAAGAATCCATAGATTTGTATTTTAATCAAATGGTAACAGACATTTTTTAAAACTTGCATCGGTTTTCAGTTTCTTGGAATCCATGTAATAATTTTCATTATTGCACACAGCTTCATCAATTTCAAATTTGGTCCTTGTAATCGACAAATTTCTTTCAAATTTTAATTGGTTTTCTACTCCACTTACGAATTGGGAAGGCCTATAAAAAGGCAGCCTCCATGTCTACCAAAGGCTGATACAATTTTCTGCATTCTGCACTTTTATTCAAAAAAAAAAAAAAACATAGTATACAAACTCTCTTTGGGCAAAGGAAAAGGTGGTGGGGTAAAACTTTCTTTACAAGAGTGCAATACTTGTAAAAATACAATAAAGAAAGGTTGGATTGTTGTATCTTGTGGGCGGTGTGACTATAAGAAACTGTTACATCAATGATACGAGACGTCCTAAAAAGAGTGATTGATTCATGCCTCAACTCAAATTTCTTATATTTTCGGTGACATCTTTTTATTTTTTCATCTTTAATTAATTATTTTACTAATCTTTTGTCTATTTTTTCTTCTATTTATTTTATGAGGAACAACAATCTTTTGATTCCATGTTCGCTTGGTCCTCTTTGATTCCATGTTCCCTTGGTGGTTCCTAACCCTATGAACTCACTGCCTTTATTGGTGATGAAGAATATATTCTTATGGGCCTGGGCCATATTTCTATTTTCTTTGGTTTTGGGCCCATGGACCGTTATATTACCCGTGGCATGGCATTGCCTTGTTTATAATTTGGAGAAATGATATTTGAGCGACCCACCAAAGGTTTAACCCAAAAGACTTTCCTTGCTTGTTTGGAATTGAACCCTCTTTTCAAGACAAGTACTTCCTTGTTCCAATCCTAATTTAGACATTTTAAGATTTGGGACCTAATTGACAAATTAATGGACCTGTCAAAACTTTACATAGAAAAAAAAAAAAGAAAAAGAAAAGGGAAAAGCATATTCTATGCCCAAAGGAATGCCAAATTTAGTTGTACCTACCATAGTTTTTTTTTGATAAATAAATAAACATGGTGGATGGTGTATGATCTTCCCATAAGGAAAAAATATTTGAATCCTCTTCTTATACCTAAAAGTCAAATAAATCTGTCCAATGCTCTATGTTGCATGCAAGTTGAAATTGGTTGGAAATGTTGGTTGTTTATAAGGTTTCTCCGATCCGGTCGGCAGATGCACCTTCATGTATGTGCACATTAAATTTTTTGAAACCGTAGTGTTTTTTTTTCATGCCGGAGGAAAACGTTGACATTATCTTGCCAGAAGCTCAATAGGGCACCTCCTCAGACCTCAATAATTCCGTGTAACAAGTTAATGCATATGAATTGTAGCACCATTTTTTTTTTTTTTTTGGAAAGTAGTAAATGATGCGTTAGAATGACTAAAAAGTGCAATAGTTGCTCAAATAATAAAGTGATGAATAGAATATTATTCTTATAAAAAATATGACTAATAAATTAGATACCAAAAATAACTAATTTTAAAATTAGTTAAACAATTAAATAAGAAGAATTTCTAACTAAAACTAGAAAAAAGAAAATAACAATTTAAAATAAAATCACCAATTTATGAGATACTAAGGTATCTAGTTTTATCATTACCATTTAATATCGATTTTACATTATTATACTTTTAAAGATATTCATTATTTACGTAATAATAGAATTTTTTTGTCCTATTCAATGTGCTTTCTTAAGTTATAGTAAACATATTTTTATCTGTTAGCTTATTATATTTTTAAAAAGATAAAAATGCATTATATTTTGTGAAATTTCTTAACTTATATAGAAAGTCAAATCCACTTGTTATTAATGTTTAATAAATCATGCTGGTTAATTTTTTACTTTTTTTCAATAATGATATATATTATTACAAGTTATCGCATAAAATCTTATCTTGGTCTCAATTATACTCTCCGTGTCAATTTTAATGGGGATCAAACATTAAAAAACATTAAGAACAATAATATATACTTATCATTAATATCAATTCCAAAATCACAAAAATCATAAAAATCTATATCAAATTAATTAGGTTATATCATAGTTTTAATTGGCTTAATTAGTTTATAATAAAAATAATAAAATATGAAGTTATAGTTATAAATCAAAAGTCCATACCAAAATAAAAAATAAACTTATACGGTTCGAGCTTGAAATTTCTTATTTTTAGTTAAAAAAGAATTTCATTAAATTATTTAAATCGTTAGCTTGACTTAATAAATTTTTTTTAAAGTATTTTATGGAGAGGTAAAGATAGAAGATGACATTGACTATACTCAAACCTTAATTTAGGTGAATCTCAATTAGCTTGATTAACTTAACTTAAACGCCAAGGTGTATATGAGTTGAAAATTCTAGTGGTGATGAAACTTGAGCAGCAAGGCACAGCTAATGCCAAAACCATTGATATGCTTCTCTTTGTTTCTTTGGTCAAACTAAACCAAATACTCATATAATTAAACGGGAAAATGATTTATTGTGGGTGCTGATTATTGTCAGTTTCCCTACTTTGTCTTTTCACATTTGCTTTCTTGACTAGACAAGAACATCAATTCTTTTTTATCTATGCCAGCAGCTTCGTTTTAGATGACGAGATTAAGGTCAACACAATTATCAGATTAGATGATCATCCAATTGATTTAGTGCTATACACTTAAGTTTTATGCTTCACATTTAAATATTAATTAAGATTATAAAATTATATTTTACATCAATTTTCAGAGCTGCGGTGATGGCGTTGAGTATGCAGATGCACTTTTCTTCATATTTCCACTGCTGATGTTTCCTTTCAATGAAGTTTCCTTCAGATCAGTTTCACACTTGAGTATCAAGTTATAAACCAAGGTTCAATTTTCTAAGGAGCATGGAGAAGGCAATTCTTATAAATTTCTTTTTCTCAACGTGAATAACCTGTCAATCTATCAATGACTAAACCGACTAGTATACACAAGAAAAATTTAGTAATAAATCAGTAAGGGGGAAGGCTGAGTGATTTTCAAAGACTTCCCACATCCCAGTTCTCAATTCTTATCATCTCCCAACATGAAAAGTTTCAAATTTCTTTCCTTCATTATTCTTCTTCTTCACATTCTTCCCTCTTCTGACTCAATAAACTTTCAGATAACCCGTTTTGATCCCAATTCCAACAACGTTCTCTACC
>BPVZ01000008.1:3937094-3959813 GCA_020521535.1 Rubroshorea leprosula
AATCTTATATGAAAAATGTTAAAGAGAAATTAAAAAAAAGTATAAAAAAATATTTATAGATTAAAAAATTGTATAAGGAAATATAAAAATTAAAAATAGTATTTGTATTCATCTTTTATTATAATATTAATGTGTAAAAATATATAGATTAATAAATAAATTTTAAAAAAATTTAAAGATAAAGGATTTCTCCGACTAAATAATTTTTTAATTTTTAGATTGAATTGATACCAATGAAAGGGATATAAAAAATTGAAAGAATTATCACATATTATATTGTTCATCATTAGAGGTAAAAAAGCTTAATAAAAATTAGGTTGTATAAAACACAATTAATTTATGTAATAAAACCAACTATATAGATATAAGTCATATTACCATACTTTCGCCTCGAATGGGGAAAATATATTATGGAAGTTTCGGGAAGGAAAAGGAAGCAGGAAGATAAGGAAATGGAAGTCGCTGCAGGTTTGATGTCATGGGAGAGGAGGCCCCTCACCCTACCCGTGAGAGGCAACCCAGGATAAGTGGCGAAAACAATGGTCTTGAGTCTTGACGTCTAGTTTTGCATAAGCTTCGAAATTTTGGTTCTGCTTCACGGGAATCCACCCACCCCTCTCACGTGTTTCTCTCTACCTGGATATCAGATGTATTGTTAATTTGTTCAATGTACGTCAATGTTATCAGTTTCAATCCATTATTAGGAGTTTTTAGTCATTTAATATATAATTAATGTTTTACTAATTTAATATAATTTAAACAGTAAAATATTTTTTATATAATAATTTAGATGAATATTACTGACTGTTAAAATCCTTTTTGAATAGAAGAGAGCTTTGCAGTTTTAAGGGAGTCTAGGACATGGACTTGACAGGTTGTGTTCCAAATCTTTGACTCAAAAAGCGTACAAGGCAAAAGGCGAAGGGCTCCTTCCCTCCCAGATAGAAGTATGGGAGGCAGGAGGCTCCCTTTAGATCCGACAGTCCTAAGGAGGAACAATGACAATAATTCTCTATGATTAGGCTTTAGAAAGAAGATCTTCAATAGACATGACTCCACCTTATATGTAACAAATTAGTGGTAATTTATTATATCATACAAAATTAAAACACACATTATATTGTGTGAGGTATTATTGATTAAGTAAAAATTAATTATAATTTTATTGATTTATCACACCAAATTAGCCATAATCTCTTTTTAGTAAAAATAAAAAGAACTAAAAAAGTGTTAAATTTTGATACAACTTAAAATAAAATAAAAAATCAAATTAAGCGAATATCAAAAAATGAAATTCTAGTTAAGCTTTAGTGGGTTAGAAGGATAGAATTTGAGGCGATGTAAAAGTGAGACAGGGTTAAAAGGGACGTTACATGGGAGAAGTAGACAAGGCTGGCTGCTGCAGTAGTGGATGGCAGAGGCAAAGGCCCACCGAGTCTGATTGAAGCAGCAGCAACCTTCTTCAGGCTTCTCAGCACCCTCCTGTACTATATTTCTGCTGCTACTGCTCAATTCCACCACTCCTGTTTTCTGCTTTCTGCTCACTTCTAATCTTACATTCTATCTAAATAATTATGGCTTTCAGCCATTCCCTCCATCGCTTGGACCATCACCTCAAATGCACCTAACATAATCACCCATTGTAATGTCTTCTATTTCTCTAGCTAGTCAATCCATTGTTTTATAAATCAAAAACATCTCTGCTGATCTTTTTTTTTTTTTTAACTTTACTAATAAATTAAAAATAATGATAGAGAGATTTAAATTGTATTTTAAAACATAATTTGTACTTATTGTACATATAAATAATGGTTTTGACTTTAATTTTGTAGTTTAATTTTAAAAGTTTAACTAGAACCTAAAGGGGTCTAAACATTATACCTCTTTAACATTTTTACTAGATTTTATAACCATTTCCAAAACTTAAAAAGAATTATTTTAACATTTTTTTAAAGAGCTTTTGTATATTAAAAAAATTAATTACACATGGACTAATGTCTGATCACATTTCCAATGATGAACCTATCTTAGACCATCCCCTATCCATATTGTTTCATTGTAGCTGTGGATCTTTCTATTCTGCTAGATCATCTGCTCTTTCTTTGTCTCTATATACTGGCTCCCTCACTCAGTCCCTTTCTCCTCCTCTTCCTTCTTACACATCACCTCCTTAATTTCCCTCTCTTTCTCCTTTTCTCTCCCTTCCCTCACCTTTATTTATTCAATTTCCTTTCCACCAGATCTATTTCTCAAACCCCATCTTTTATATATATATATATATATATATATATATATACACACACACACACAGAAATTTCCTCCATCCCCAAAACCCCCTTTCCCCTTGATGAATATCACAAGGCCATCTATCTTCTCCCTCCCCATGCATGAAACCATTCAATTGAACATCTTATTTGCCTCTCCACAAGGAAACTTCTGAAACTAATTGAACAAACCCACAAAGTCTTTCTTTTTTTGGTCTTTCATGGATAATCTTCCAGTAAAAGCAGCGGTGAATTCAAAAGAGGACAAACAGAACTCAGGGAACAGGAAGAGTACATCATCCACAAAGCCACAGGAGCAAGCCCTAAAGTGTCCCAGATGCGACTCCCCCAACACCAAATTCTGCTACTACAACAACTACAGCCTCACGCAGCCTAGGCATTTTTGCAAGACCTGTAGGAGGTACTGGACAAAAGGCGGCGCCTTGCGTAACGTACCCATCGGTGGCGGCTGTCGGAAAAACAAAAAGGAAAAATCATCCTCAAGACTCTTAGGCGACTCCGGATCCTCATCTGAGATTGGCAGCTTGAAGTTCTTCCACGGCCTTACTCCGGCCGTGGATTTTCAGCTCGGAGGATTATCCTTCCCCAGGCTTACTCCTCCGACCACCAGTATTTATAATCCGTTCTCTTCCTTTGGAGACAGTACTGCTACGAGCTCTTCTCCTTCGTGTTTTAATCTCGATTCTTCTGGTTATGGTCTATCCAGTTCCTGTGCCTACAGCGGTGCGATTCAAGAGATGGGGTCTATGAATGTGAATAGCAGTCTGGCATCTTCAATTGAGTCCTTGAGTTCTATAAACCAGGATTTGCACTGGAAGTTGCAGCAGCAGAGATTGGCAGTGCTGTTCGGCACCGGAGAGAGTAAACCAGACGGTCCCGCTCTAGAAAAGCCCCATCCCCAAGGACAACAACCCATTTTGTTTCAGAATTTGGAGGGTTCGAAACTGGAGGCTGAGAATTCAAGAAAAGGCGGTGAAAGCACTGATGCAACAGAATGGTTGTTTGGAAATTCTTATGCTGCACCAGTTACCACTCCCAATCCTACCAAGAGAGGTAGCAACGGCAATGACAACACCAGCAACTGGAACTCAGCTTCGGCATGGAACACCGATTTGCATCAATACAATGCCTTGCCCTAGAAGGAATCAAAGAAAGGAAAATTAAAAGAAAGAAATTTATCCAAAACGCATTATAACTACAGTAGGTATTTGATTGTTAAATTATTTTTATATATTTTTTTTTCCAATTGGGTTGTGATGAACATATCATTAATCTTTAAGCCAAGATTATGTTAGAATCAAATGCAGAACTATTGGTACTTTGTACGATTCAATACATATGTACATGTTATTAGAGGCTTAACTCTCACTTTTGCAAAAGGCTCTTTTTAACTGTTTTGTTTCTCAATCAAAGAAACAGAGTTTGAGGCTACTCAGAATTATCAGCTATTGAGTCAGAGACACCACCGCTGCCTGGGTCGATGGCTGCCAGCTTAACGTTGCATTGCTAAGCAGTTAGATGTAGTCCATATCTAGCCAAAGCTCTTTGTAATAATTAGTTGCAAATTTGCAGTGTAGTGTGATCTGAATCATCTGATGGTGTATGTCTGCAAAAGTGGTGGTCTGATAGTGTATTGAATGGAAAAGACAGTCAATGCACTTTTGAATTGATAGCATCTATAACTCTTTTGGGGGAAGAGCCCTTTATCTGAGCATTGCATTGAGATTCTGTTTGGTGGGTGGGAAAAAAGCTTTCAGCTTTGCTCTTTAGTTCTGCCTCCATTGCCTTTATGCTCCCACTTTATTCATTACTTTCACTATTAATGCAAAAGCAAAACAGAAACAAAAAGATTCCACAATGTTTCCAAGGATATGGATTACCTTCACATAATCAAGCCACTTAATTCCTTTTTGATCCTTGAAGTTTACCATTCTCTTTGAGCTTGAAACAGTGTTACATATCTCATAGTAAACGTTGTTAAAAAAATTATATATATAAAGGAGGAAATTATTTATACATAATTTTTACATATTATATTTATATAAAATATTGATAATTTATTTTTTTTTATTTTCAATAGTTGAAATTTAGTATAATTTTGTAGATTAAAAAATAATTATATTTAATAAATATGAATAAATCTAAATTATTAAAAATAAAAAATGAATTGTTGAAAATTTATACCAATATGTATTATATGAAACTTTTATATAAATAAACTTCAGATCATATATATATGTTCAAGTCTTTAACCACCAGGTAAATAATAAAATTATTTGTACTCTCTAAGTCATGGATGAAAATTTCAATTCTTAATCTTCTACGTACCAATGTGTACGTCTCACGTAGTAAATGGGTTCTGATTTAACAGTTATAGCAGTAATGGCAATTGGTGCATAAGTACGTACAGGCTGGAGCAGAAGGGAAAAGCTCTGGCTCTTTAGTCTTTACCCTTTTGTTTGGGCTATGCATGTCACCGCAGAAAGATGACATTCCACAGCAAAGTAATTACATCTGCCGACCTTCAATAATCTGCCCAGCTCCTCCAATTCTGGAGGTGATACAAAAAAAAAAAAAAAAAAGTTACCAATATCAGTTAGATCTCCTAATTTTGATTCTAAAATCGGTTTATGCTACAAACTATCACTAGCCTAATAAGATTTTTTGCTGACTTTTAGGTGACCTTCAAAATAATAATTGATCTTAAGACTTATATATTTATAATTTTACTTTTCCTTATAATGTGAAATTTGAAACATCACAAATTGTCAACATATATCTTTTGAATTGAATTACAAATTTAAAGTCCATATTAATGTTTCAACATTATTTTTCTTGCACAGAAGGCATTACATATACTTTCACAATATGAAAATAAAATTTGGTATATGATTTTTTTCTATTATTTTTTGAACATTAATTGTTGTTGAGTATTTAAGATATAATCATTAGTCAATTTTAATAGATATGGATAAATAAATGTTGAAAGAGAAAGGGGAAAGTACAGTTGTGGGAGAAGGGGAAGCTAAGAAAAAAACTGAAGAAGATGGATGAAGGCATGCAGCGTGATTAACGTGAAATAGGGCAGAGTGGGAGAAAAACTTTTGTTGGACTCTCTTCCTGCTTCTGTGTGTCAAACTGTCAATTTTAAAACTTAATTACATACCTGCGAGAAGCTCATGACTTAATGAGATATACTATGCTGCTCCTTGTCCCAACCCAGCTCCCCCTGCACCCTGCCTCTCTGGCCCCCACAAACCATGCTCATATGAGGCTTGGCATACTGGCATTAAAAGGGCAAATGCCTCAAAACTTTGAATTTTCATGTTTGAATCACGTTGGGTGCAAGTTTAGCCTCGATTTTATGTGTGTGTGTGTGTGTGTTTTTCAACAAATTCTTGAAAATTGAAAAGTCACGTAAAATTCAAATAAATTAAAAAGAAAATCGCGCCAAAAAAAGAAAAAATTCTTAACCCAAAATTTCTTTATTCATAATATTTAAATTTAAAATAATTAAATTCCTTTTATTCATACCAACAAATCATTGTTATACATGTTTTTGTATAATTTCATACATGGTTAAACACAACCAATAATTCACATGAAGCAATAGATAAGTCAATTCTTAACAATCGTGTAGTTTTTATATTTTTATTTATTTAATTAGTTAGAATGTTCCTCATTTTACATATTCTAACTCTTAAAAAATTTAATTTTTTTGAAGTAACATGAAATCTTTGTTATTTGTAACAGAGAAAATGTGTAAATAATTAAAGATATTAATTTTGTATTTTTTTATTAAGAATGTAAATTTTAACTTTTTAATATAAGAATAGTAATATGTTTTAAAATGTCCATTTCTTACATTAACATTACTATCCAATTAATTATTAAATAAATAAAATTAAAAATTAACATTTTTAAATAGATAAAATTATAAATTGATATTTTTATTTAAAAATTATTAAAATTAATATTCTTAAAATTATATATAATTAATATTATCATTTACACATTTTTTTCCATTGGTAGTAGGATATACATATACCTACCAATTTATCTACTTATTTCCAAAAGATCTTCTATATATAAGTGGGGATATTGTACAAGAATCAGAATCCGTCAGTCATCACATGACAATGGTCCTCTATGTCTGGACAAGTTTATTTGTATTTTTTTTTTTTTTTTTATTATTATTGAGAACGAAGGTTACTTGTAGAAGCAACAAGAAATGGAGAGACAAACCCCCAGTGCATGTGGGGGAACGAAAAAAATGTTTGCTCCTCTTATCACCATTTTTGCCCTTTTCTGCTCCTGAGGTTCCAAACCTATACGGCCATATACCCCCAAGCTACCTTCAGCATTTCGTTTTTTAGACTTTTCCCCATGTTAAAGTGTCCTACAATTTCCTAGTAGGGACTCGCTCACATCAAATTTAGATTTCCATTCACTCCATCATTTTCTCTCTTGAGTACCAAAATTACGGTGCATGTCCCCTTCATCAGTAGTTAAGAAATAAAATTTGTACATCAGAGACTGCACTTCATTATTATAACAATTTCATCCAATTTCTAAAAAAATATATTTACATTCTTTGCAAAAGCTGAAAGGGGACACAACGCAATTTTTTGAAATGTGTTAAACTATAAGCTATAACAATTAGAGTAGAATTTTTGTGGTTAAGCTTCTGCATATTTGATAATTTTTATCAATTTTTATTTATTTTTTATATCATTTTTATATACGTTCATGATTCAGCAAAGCAGACTAGCCTACTGCAACTTCATATTATACCACATTAGTGATGACGGAATGAATTGAAAAAGAATAGTATTAATGGAAGGAGTGTATAACAATAAAGCAATTTCATTACTTATTATGGATTAATGAATGTATTTCAAGTTCACACTCGTACACACTATTGTATATCACATAGAATGTAGAATACACATCTAACATACCAAGTAAAATGTGTGCAGGTTGGTCTAAAAATGTACATACCAATTAAGAGATTAGCAAGAGCTGTAGTTAGTTTTGCTGAAACAATCAATACTATCATGACCAAATCTTTTTCTTAGTCGCCCTCTCCTTAACTCCTTGGACCTGATCTCTGTAAACCCTTTTGTGAGTCAAGGGTCCTTGAGCAGCAGCACTAGCTGGCCTTGTAGTTCTCATGATCCTTGCAACTTTAGGTGGATCAGATGCCCTACCCTTTACAGAAGTTGGTACCATCATATTGTTCTCTGTTTCATCACTTCTAGAGTACCTTTTCTTCCTTTGCGCCAGGAGAGTATCACTAACTCTTGGCTGCTTAGACCCATAACTAAGGGGACGGTTAACTGAATTTGAACTCTTTAGGATGTTAGGTTCAATCTCACTCAAGAACTCTGCATCTCTTACACTTGATTTTCCTTCACTGGGAGTGGCTCCTAGGTTAGTAAAATCACAGGCCAGTGTACACTGCAGCTGTTGTTCTTGCTCCCTTAACCTATCTTCCAGCTCCTTTATCTGCCAGAAATATGGTTGCTGAAATTAATTCTCTCTGTAACTCCATTTTGTGAATGAAAACAATAGGATGTGAACTTAAAACTTTTTGAAAGTCCAAGAACGAATATCAAGCTGCATGTTCAAATCTTATGCAGCCAACAATATTTGTTCAAAATTATGTAAACTCAAATCTGCTTTAAGATTCTTAGACATGAGGAAACAAGGAAAGAATCTTAGCAGAATACTTTTCTAACAAAGAGAATTGTTCAAAATTATATAAACTCAAGCCTACATTAAGATTCTTAGACATGAGGAAACAAATATCAAACTAATTTTAGAAAGCTTTCATGGTTGTAAGTTGTAACTTGAAAATAAGATATTCTTAGGTTCTATACTTCTATTATAGCTAGTAAATGTGAATCAATGTGAAGTTATGAATCATTGTTGCAAGAAAATTATAGGAATATACTAGGTTTTGGAGACCTATAATTGATGGGGATATGTAAAACAACCTTTTGACAAAGCAAAATAGATTCTGGTTTTTGTTCCTGCTCTTTCAGCCTGCCCTGGAGCTCCTTAATCTGAAAATGGAAAATAAGAAAGAATATAGTTATGTTCAACTTTTGATTTGCTCATTGATAGACAAACTAGCATTGCTAACTAGCTCTTTGCAACCTTGTGTTGAAGGGTGATTGACTGGGAATCAGAATCTTGCATTTGCTCTTTCAGCTTGCACTCAAGATCCTTAATCTGCTTGAAATCAAACAGTAGCTAAACCATTCAGTTTTCCTTAACAAACGCCTTTCTTTCTAAGGAAAGAAGAAATGTAAAAAGTTCATAAATATAATTTTTGACAGGGTAACCTTCTGTTGGTAAGTTGCAGATTCTAACTGCTGTCTTTCTTTAAGCTTGTTCTCTAGTTCTTGGACCTTCAGCAGATGTCATATCAAAGTTAGCCAGGAATGGCGATCAAATCAATATAGAAATTATGTTTAAGTGGAATGAAACCTTTTGTTTAAGATCATTGCATATCTCTTCCCTCCCTTTCAATCTATCTGAAAGTTGTGACACTTGCTTCTCTGACTGGCTGCACATAGAAGTTTTCAGCTCTAGTTGGCCTTCAAGTTCTTTTATCTTCTCCTGTTGGGTTTTGTAAATCAGGTCTCTATTTTTGGCTTTACTCTCTTGGTTCTGTAAGCACTCTTCCAGTTTCCTTAGAGATTCATCTTTTGATCTTGCTTCCTGCCTTGCTTTCTCCAGCTTTGTAAAAATTCAGAAGTATTAGTAATGAAATACTTAATAAATTTGATGGAAGAAAATTATAACAGCACACCATTTAGCACTCAATCCCTAGACATACCGTCATTTTCATCTTTTGGAGCTCATTTGTATCTACTTGCCGCTTAGCAGGACCCAATTCAACTCCACGCACACGGGTTGCAAAATTTAATGAACTCAAGGTTTCACTCAAATCCTGTTCTGAAGGGCTGATCTGTACAAACATCAGGGTCTTAGAGTCACCCCCTGCAAGACATGATAACATTTGATATTAGCACCTTCAGCACATTATCAATAATGATTTGAAGCGTTCTAAACTCAGACCAATATCACTAATCAACAAAGATGAATTTAATTCCTCATAGAACATGATCAAGATGACCTAAATTACCTAATGAATCTTGAAGTAGATGTGTCAACTTTGAGTTCCTGACGTCAAATGAAAGATGTTAAACAATGGGAACACAACGTCTGCACTCAGCAGAGATATTATGAGCAAGGTATACTGCGTACCTGTACGGAATGTGGCTACTTTTTGTTGCTAATGCATATATGACATCTCCCAAAGCTGAAAGGGATTTATTGATATTTTGAGCTTCCTTGAGACGCTCCCCTTGTGCATCTGTTTTTGCAAGCCTCTCACTGCCAGCCAAATCCACAAGCCAAAGCTTGCTCTTGGTGCACTCACCATTCATCAGGTTCTTTGCTCGTACCATAATACAAAGCATGCTGCAGAAAAACATAGGAAAAGACGTCTCTTTTGTCAGCAGTACCGAACAAAAGCTGAAGTTAAAACAGCTTCATTCAGCTATACAAATTGGAGGACAAAAATAGGGTTTTGTACCAGTGAGATCTGCTACTATGCTCATTCACATTATTTGATCCAACAGCTCTTGCATTGCTTCCAGCCTGCAATACACTCCAAACTTCCTTGACATTATCAACTCTGGCTTCTACAAGCCCAGGAACATGATGGAATCCTTCAGCAGATTGCTTTATCTCCAACCTAGCGACCCAATAAAGACATTTAGTTAAGTTTTTGCAATTTCACATCAGCAAAGCCATCTTCAGCCCACGCTTAATATAAAATATCAAATACTTAAAGGAGTATTAAACATGGTTAAGCAGTTGCATTAATATGAATGCAATAAAAGATGAAGCGGTCTTGCCTCTTTGATGCTGGTGACGTAGCTAACAAGTCTCTGATTTGTTCATTGTAGACTTCCAGCACACTAACGGAGATGCTGTATGTAAAAGTTTCACTCCTTTCCTTGGCAATTTGAAACAATAGCTCAAGAGTCCTATAGTTGACTCCCCTGTTTTCTTCAGTACCCTCCATTGTAAATGTCTTTCCTGTTCCTGTCTGACCATAAGCAAAAATGCAAACATTGTATCCATCTAACACTGAAGTCACCAACGGAGAAGCATCCGCAAAAACATCAGCTGTTAATGCATAAAAGAAATATGGATTAATATGAATATTACTGGAGTTGAAAAGAAAATGCTTGACTATCTGATGGGAAAATCACTTTGACATTTGGTACCTTGATTATTTTTTGGTGAGTAAACTCGGTCAAATTTGAAATTCTTTTTCATGGAGCCACCAGTCAGAATCCCAAGGTCCCCATCTTTTGCTGCTTCAAAGTCAACAACTGTTCCACCCCCAGCTGATATCTCCTCCTTCTTCAGGGGTCGGCACCGACAGAAGACTCTGATATTACCTGATTTTTAATGGATACATTGTAGTGATGCTTTTCAGTCCCAATGCTGGGCATTAATACAGAAAATGGATCACTAGTTGCTCAGAAGTTGAAAAAAAATGCTTGCCTTTGTTTTCCTGAATCTGATTATAGAGTTCCTTTCGCTTTGCTTGCTCTTCACTGTACTTCAGTTTCAGATCCTCACACTGCTCAACTGCAGAATGATTCTGTGAGGCCATGCAGATGCATACTGCAAAAGGCAACTTAGTAACCCAAGTGTATCTAGAAAGTAGAACTTACCCAATGCCTGAACTCCAGTGACCATGTTATTTAACTCAGGTATTGAATCAACACAGGCATGTGCTTCACGAGAGAGCTGAGAATGCTCAGTTTTCATTCTCTGCAAGCAAATCAACTCATGAAACAAATTGGTAAGAAACTAACCATGAAATTAAAGTGAATATAATATCACTTACCTTTATTTTCTGTTGCAAATCGTCTAGTGCCATTGCCCAGTGCTGCTTGTCATGGTCATAACTGCTAGTAATATTCCTCAGATTTTCAGCTTGTTTCCCTACAGTTTCATCTGAAACAAGAGCCAGTTTCCAGTTCAAAAGAGAACTACAACTAAAGCTATCCTCAATTGAACTTAAGAGGCAACCTTACCTTACATGACGAAAAAAGTAAAACACCTTCAAACATAGCAATTTTTCATTTTAGTTGATAAATGAACAAGTTTCTTGCCAGCATGTGTAGAACTCACCATAAATCTATAAACTTATGACGGACACAATAATTTACTGAGATGGCTGAAGTAAAGCATAATGTAATTAGCATGCTAACCTTCTATCTAAAAAAGGATGCTTCTCATCTCCAAAGTCTAAACTATTGAAAATACGAAACAAAAAAGAGAAGAAAGCATGATTTATTGACAGCTTCAAACAGATTCAATTAAAAAAAATGTCTTCACACAAACAGAATAATTATTCTTACAATGAATCAAAAAGATCTTATACATTCTGGGCCAAAAGTTACCTAGAGAGCGTGCTTGGAAAATCTTGTTGTCCAAGTCCATCCTAATCTTCTCTAGCTGCTCATTTGCTGCAGTTAAAGACATCCAGGCTTCATGGCACTCATCTGTCTTAAGCAGACACTGAGTGTTGAGCTCTTTTATCCTTCTCTCATATTGACATGAAGCCTTTGCTCGCATAAGTTTCTTCTGCTACCCCAAAACATAAGGCTACATAAGCAAACTGTTAAAACCGTCTAAGATGTAACTCTTCATATTAGACACATCTGACCTCAGCTGAAGAAATTTCTAGCTCAGCAGCACACTGTTTGCATTTAAGATATTCATGTGATGCCCGAGGAGCTGTTCTCAGATTAGGAAAGAAGTTGAATTAGCATTCATCCAAGTCATGCTTATGCAATGATGAATCGAACAACAGATTTACAATTACATTACCTAACACGTTTGGGGCTCTCCTAATACAAATCCCACAAACCATTGGGCTTCCACTAACTCCTTCAAATCTTATCACAATTATCCCATCCTCCTTCACCGAGACCCTCGAGTCAACCACCTGCAGTGGCTTATTGGCTCCAACAACAGAGAAGATATCAAAATCTGATAGAACCTGCATATTCAATGCCAAGTTTTAGTACTAATGTATAGTGTGCTCAGCAAGGGAAGAAAAGAGAAATTGCATATTTTTGTAACTACAGTAAAATGCTTCACACTTAATCGACGTACCTTCTCTTCCTGCATGTATACATTAAACACCCTCACCCCTTTAGGACCATTAGTATTTATGATCTCCGCAAAATGAAGATCAACAAAATAGTTCCCCAGAGGAAGACTGTCAAATCGATAACAGAAGTTCCCAAATCTAGCTGACTTATAGATGAATGGATAATCTCCTGCTTCTGTTATTTGCTCATCAGTACTTATAACAGAACCTCCTTCAAAATATGTATCATCTATGAATTTCATAATAGAATCTGCTTCACTTGAAGTCACACCTCCAGCATTTACAAAGGCAACAATTTCATCTGGGTTAGAAAAACAAAAGATTGAGCATTAATTTACATACTGGATATAAAATATAAACTTATAATCAAGTCTAAGGTTTTAGACTCTTCCAGAAAGGACCTGAGCTGAAGCCCCACTGGCCTAACAACTACGAAGGTCATGACACTTATATACCCTCACAATCACACTGTCCCCAACGGGGGATGTTGGGTTAGGCATCACTCCCATAAATCACATATTACAGCTGCAGGTTCCATGAGTTCAAAGAATTGATAAACAGATGGTGTAAGCCTAAATTTGTGCTAGCTTAAACCTAAGTTTCCACATTATGACTAAGCTGAGATTTAAAAAAAAAAAGTTTTCTTTTATGTTTTCTTGAAAATGAATGAAAGCGATGGAAACGCACTGGTCCTGACTGCTGAGCTATGAAACACATGGTAGTATTAAAGAAAGCATCTTGGTATTAAAGGAAGCATCTTTTAATTTTCTCACTAACCAAAAAAGTAAGAAATATGATAAAAACACGAATTGAAAATGAGAACTAACCTGGGCAATTAGATCTGGTAAAGCCAGCTGGTATGAGCCTTGAATTAGAGTCACAAAGCATGGAATCAAGCGCAGAATCTTCATCTTTGCCCGTGGTGGAATCTGCATTATATTGATTCGTAACGACTCCAGAAACCAAGGAATCGGGGAATGGGGTTTCTGGGTCTTGCTTAAAATTGTTGAACTGAATGCTTTCCATGGAAATTCAGGATTGTGGGTTCTTGGCTACAGGAAAATTAGTGAGATTCTTTAACCTTTCTGGAACAAGAAAGCGGCTTGAGGAAGAAATTGGGTTGATTGATTTGTGCCGCTCTTTGGTCTTTAGATGATTTGAATTTAAATCCCTTGGTGACCGTTGGTTGTAGTACTCTACCGTTTAAAACCTTTCTACCCTTTTTTTTTTTTTTCAGTCTCCTTCTTTTTTGCCATAACCCTTTTCTTTTTAACAAAAGTGCCTCATCTTCGTATTTTTTTAAAGGTGATTCTCAATGTGCATGTTAATTCAAGAATGTAATTAATATATTTTTTAATTATTAATTTATTTAAAAATATAAAAATTAATATTAATTTTAGTAGTAATGTTAATTATATGATTTTAATTACTTGATTGGTAAATTAAAGTTTAATTTTTATTTTTTAATATAAATTAATTATTAAAATATGTATTAATTATACATTTAAGGACATAGATTAAAAAATTTTATTTTTTTAATAACAAAAAGTGAAAATCAAAACTTTAATATTAAGATTTGTTATGAAAATTTTCAAAATTTTTAATAAGAATTAAAGAATTTTCACATTAATTTTCAATTACATAATTTAAAAATTAAGGATTATTGTGCAAATTCATATATTATATTAATTACTAAAATTTTAAATGAGTGGCTAGGAATTGGTATTATACCAATGTAACATAACTCAAATCTTTTAATGAGTTTCTTTGTAAGGTGATTCATTTGGAAATATTTAAATTTTTTAATTATCATTCTTAATATTTAAATTATCAAGAAGGAATATTTTTCAACAATCTTTTTTTATATATAAACAGAATTAACATTTTAAATATATTTAGTAAAAAATTTGTTTAGACGGTGAAACCACATTTTCTATTTAGAGGATACTAGAAAAAAAGATTGATAATTAGCATTTTGTTAATTTATATTAATAAATATTATTTTATTATTTAAATTATATCAAATTATAAAATAAAAGAAAAGTACATTAGTTATACACACTAATAATTATAAGCACATTTATTTTTGGCCAAATAATGATGATTTCTTATTTCTAACGGAATGAGATGATCATTAAATTATTTAGATCGTTAGTATGCAGATGGAATATGATAAGAAATGAGAGATAATTACTTTTCATTATATAATCAAAAATCAAAAAATAAAAAATAATAATGAGCACGTAATGAACTCTTTGTACCATATTAGCAGTTTTATTTTTTTGTTTTACCACTCTTAATATTTAGAAATTATATTAAATTTTGATTAATTTAAAATTAAATTATATTAGATTTTATAAAAAAAAAAACTCTTATATCATTTATTTTTTTATTTATAAGATTTAAATTTAAAATTTTATTTAAAAAAATTAAATTCCTTGTATTCAAATCAGGGAACTGCTAGTTATTAACAATTTCGTAGACATGGTTGTATGGCAGAATATTTCGCTCTGACTGCTGAAAGTGAAAATCACAACGTTAGTTTAGAACCCAAATTCTTTTTGGGCCAAAGCCACCCAAATTCAAAAACCAACTGAAATTAACCAACCCAATCTGATTAAAGCCCACCCTTTATTCTATCCAAACTCAGCCCAACTTTAAATTCGATCCAACTATCTCATTCGGGTTTATAATATATATATAAAATTAAAATAGTCATAAAGACACGTAACTATAGAAAACTCCAATGGAAAAAGATGATTTCATTCTTACCGCCAGCGAAGGAACTGCCTGCACCTCATCTCCTTCTTCCTCCCTCACTCAACTCTTACTCGGCGCCTCGCCGGGAAGCACTATATCCGGTAAATACCACAGTTTTCCGGCGATGACCGTCGGCAAGCTACAGATGCAGCAGTTGCCATTGTTTTCCCTCAAAGGATTGCTCCTCGTTCTCGCCATCTTAACCCTAATCTCTCTCACTTTCTTCTCCTTTAAATCGTTCCGTCCCCCTGTCCAGATATCCACTCCGGCTACTCCGGTTACTATTGTGGAGAAACAAATTGTCAACAAAGCAGAAGTACGCGAACCAGTGGCTCAGGTTGCTGATGACTTGTTTACGGATATATACCATTCACCGGAGGTGTTCCGGCTGAATTACGCGGAGATGGAGAGGAAATTTAAGGTTTATATTTACCCCGATGGCGATCCCAACACCTTTTACCAGACGCCGCGGAAGCTCACCGGGAAATACGCCAGCGAGGGTTACTTTTTCCAGAACATAAGGGAGAGTAAGTTTCGTACGGAGGATCCGGATCAGGCTCACCTCTTCTTCATCCCTATTTCCTGCCACAAGATGCGAGGCAAGGTAAGACTCGGTTCTTGATCTTTCAATTTGTGGACTGTTTGGATCATTTTTTATGCCATGAAATGGATCTACATTTTTCTCAATCTACGGGATGATTTCATTACCTGTTATGCACTTGCTTTAGCATGGTTGGCTCTGCCCGCTTGTGCGTTCTGCTTTTGTACTATATTCCTGTTTGTAGTTAATTTGGCGGGATGAACTGCATTTCTGATGTGAGTTTGCTGAATCCAGCGATTGAATTTAGTTCTAAACCTTTTTCAGACAGTAGAGCTGGTATAGTGTTTGGTTGTAGATGCAATTAATGGGGCAAGGGTTCTCTAGGCACCTTGCAATTCTAGCATCTCCTTGAGCTCAGAACTTGTTTTGCTAAATTCCATGACTTCAGTCATATTGTTTAATGCTTATGGACATTAATTTGGATTTGACATATATCAGCATACAATCTCGGGTAGTTGTCAATGGTATTTTACTGATTTACACCCTTAAGTCTTGGCACTTAGCTCTTCTTGAAAGGAGATGTCTATTTAGGTATCAGGCTTTGCACCCTGGTGAATAATGCTTTGGTGACTGTGTGCAGGGAACATCATATGAGAATATGACCATAATTGTCCAGAATTATGTACACAGCTTAATAGCTAAATATCCTTACTGGAATAGAACCCTTGGAGCAGATCACTTCTTTGTCACCTGTCATGATGTTGGTGTGAGGGCAACTGAAGGAGTCCCATTTCTTGTAAAGAATGCCATTCGAGTTGTCTGCTCTCCTAGCTATGATGTTGGATTCATTCCACACAAAGATGTTGCTCTTCCCCAAGTGCTGCAGCCATTTGCTCTTCCAGCTGGAGGAAACAATATAGAAAATAGGTAACAGGCTGATATGTGGATTTCTCATGTGCTCAATAACTTATTCCTTTACTTATCCATGTGAATTTCAGTAGTTGAATGCTTGCTTTTCCATCATTCATCATTCATCGATCCAAGTGATGTGTGTTAGCCTGTTAGATGGAAAAAACTGAAGGAAAACCCACTAGGTGGGGGTCTGGGCATGCTGCTTCTTGATAGTGCCATTTAACAGGGAAATCTCGTATGTTTTCTGGTGTCTGGTTGAAGTGATTCAGACTTTTCCTTGCTTATGTTTTGTTAAATCTTAACAACCCTATTGCCTTTTTTACTTATCTCAGATATTGTGTTCCATATCTTCTTAGTTCTTTTCCAAACTCCAGTGATAAAGTGCCTCAATCCTATATTCTGCTGTATTCCTTTTTCTGTCTTTGATGCATAAAACTGGTTTGAATTAGTTCATCATTAGCTGTCTAATTGAGCCTACTACCGATTGATTTAGATTAATTTGTGCCCCCCATAGAGAGGTGAATGGTAATTTTTTGAAGATGGAACCAAACAGGAAAGGCTAATTGCTTTATATTAACCATAAAAATGCTTTGCAGGACAACTCTTGGCTTTTGGGCTGGTCATCGTAACTCAAAGATTAGAGTTATATTGGCACGTGTCTGGGAAAATGATACTGAACTTGATATCTCAAACAACAGAATAAGTAGGGCCATTGAACCTCTTGTGTACCAGAAGCGATTTTACAGAACTAAATTTTGCATTTGCCCAGGTGGCTCTCAGGTCAATAGTGCTCGCATAACTGATTCAATTCATTATGGATGTGTTCCTGGTAAGCATTCAACCCTTTTTGGCTGTTGAAGGTTTATATTTGATTTTGTTCTTATTGCTTGTTTAATGCTACCTGTAGAGACGAGCCATACAACTAGTTTGGCTATACAAACTTAAAACCAAAATACAAGCAAAATATGTTTTTCTATGACTCCTAGGCAAGAGGTAGAGGAGGTGACTAGATTTATGCTACTCTGGTCCATGGAAGGGTGACAATGTGGCCCCTGTCCTATGAATTACAGTGACATACCTTGATCTTATGATTAAGCCTGCTTGGCAAAACCTTGAGATGCTTGCTTCGAGAGAGTTTTTGTATCTCTGAAGGCTACCTCTTTGGTTGCCCATGGGCTCTACTCTTGTAGTTTTTCCTATGAGCTGGATTCATCCCTCTATTTCTGGATGTAAGACTTGATTTGCCACCCCACCATACCTTTATTCTGTTTTGAACCTGAGGAGCCTTGACCTTCATGATGTGTTTAAAGGAAGAAAACTAAAGAAATTGGGACATTAGGAGTATGGGATTTTTTTTGTTGGCTTGCATTTTCAAGTAAGATTGCATCACTGAAATTTGGGGCTTTGTCAGGAGATTTTATTTTTCCCTGTTTCAACTTCTCATGTACCCAACTTATTTTGCTTGTTTACTTGCAGTAATATTGTCCAACTACTATGACCTGCCCTTCAATGACATTCTTGATTGGCAAAAATTTGCTGTCGTACTTAAGGAGAGTGATGTGTACCAGCTTAAACAAATCCTCAAAAACATAACAGATGAGGAGTTTGCTTCACTGCACAGGAATGTAGTGAAGGTAACAAGCCTTCCCATGCCATAGAAACGTTTAATTTGGAAGACCAGAAGTATAATTAGGTTATTGTTTTTGTCATTTATGTAATTCATTGCATTCTTGTGTAAATTCCCACTTTTTCTTTTACTTTATTTTTACATAACCAAAAGAAGAAAAGAAGAAAGGTGACAAATTCCTGCAAGTTTGGTTTTTTAGTTTTCTCAAGGAACATTAGTTCTTGCTATGAGCCTACAATTGTTTCTTCATTTTTCTCTTAAGTTTTATTTTTAAAGCACGATGATCCAATGAAGTTGAACATGACTGTTGGCTGATGAAAATATCTTGTGATATTTTTTTTCAGGTCCAGAAGCACTTCCAATGGAATTCACCCCCCGTAGAGTACGATGCATTCCATATGGTTATGTATGAACTTTGGTTACGCCATAGTGTTGTCAAATACTAATTTGTTAATTTATTAATGAACATGGCCCCATTCACCCATGTTCTCGCTGAGAAGATTGATTCCTAACCACTTAAAAGCTGGAAAATGTCCTGTCCATCATCAATGTGTTGGACTTGAGAGGTCGGCTATTTGTCTGTTCTTTGTGGTTCAGTTTTGCATTGTATATACAGTACTTTAATATTTTTGTTATATTATTATAGAAGAATAGAATTGTGTTTCTCAGATAGTTTCGTAAAGCTTTCAACCTTCTGAGTTTGCAGCCCAACTTGTTACTAAGCTTTAGTCAACTGAAATCAAAAGTACTCTTTTTGTGTTTTCTTTTCTGTCTTCTTTATAAATATATATATAGATTATCGAAAAATTGGCTGCTTAATATGGTAAAAATTTGAATTTTTGTTCTTAATTCTAAATTAAATTTTTAGGTAGTCCATAATAACTCTGTCCTGTGTTTGCAGTGTTTTTAGTGCTGTTGCCTCCTGCCTGCCTATTGATAGTGAGCATATGGTTGAACAGTTGAACCTATTTTTCGGAAATGCTACCAAGATGAAGATGTTACGCATCACTGTAACAAACTGAACTAGTTGCGTTTATATTTTAGGCGGCGGCTCTAACCTTAAATTCTCGTACACATTAATAAGTGGTAAGGGTATACTCACAATGTCTTGTCAACCTTTTGTGTCTTGAATTATTGATCCAAAAATAGCTTTAGGTCAGTAAATTTGGGCTCTCCTTGTGGCCACATACTAATCTGAAAGAGGACAGGCAAATTGTTTAATTTTTATTTTAATTTAAGTATTATTAAGATTAATTGATATTTGATAGAATATTTAATATTTATTATTTAATATATTAAAATTAATTTATAAATAAATATTTTAAAACGTTATAATTAATTATTTAAAAAATTGTAAATTAATAAGAAGATTGTGAGAAATTAAGATGTCTTTATAATTAAAATGTTAGGATATTTAATAAAATTATTTAAATATTTTTAATGAATCAACATATAAAAATATTTATTAAGAATATTTAAATAATTTTATAAAAAAAACTTAATATTTTAAATATCATAATGTATTAATTTTTCACTCTTCTTATTAAAAAAAAATTATGTGACTAATGAATATAGGTAAAATCTTATATTAAACTGTTGAATTTATCTAAATTTTTTATTAAACTTTTGAATTTTTAGTTAAGTAAACAAATCTTTAAATTTGATTATCTAAACAATTTAATTTTTTTACAATAGATTTAAAAATTTTTTGTGTTTCAATTGTATGAAAAAAATTAATATGTCATTGATTACTTAACAAGTATTAACTTTTTTTTTACAAGAAAAAATACATTGTTAGATTAACATCTGTTTGAGGAAAGTCGAGTCAAACTCGACTTGCATATCAAAATCCATTCCACTTGCTTCTTACTTTGAAAAAATGTAGCCACCATTGTAGTCACAAGGAGGAATGAAACAAGTGTTAACTTTATTTATACAAATAAAATATAAATAGGTACTAAATCTATAAAAAAAAAATATCTAAATTATTAAATTTAAAATTTTATTTATTTCAATAAAAATTTAAAAATATAATTAAAAATATAAAATAAATTGAAATTTTTAATGTAGGATTTTACATAAATATATATAAGCTATAACCATGCCGTACATTTAGATTCTTTTGCGGACCAATTATTTTAAAGAAGGAAAACTGCAGTATTGAATTGGGCCCTAGACCCCAGTTTTGCACTACTCTTCAACTACGAAGTCATGAAAAAAAAAAAATTTCCATGACCTATTTTCCAAAAAAAAAAAAAAAAGAAAAAAAAGTCATGAAAAACATCAGTACCTGTCCCTCTCATTGATCTTTTAATTTTTTAACCTGAAGCTAAAACACCTCGTCAATACCTCCAACATTTCATTCTCCCAGGTCTGGAATGTATCTTGGAAAGATTCATTCACCATTTATTTAATCTTAATAAATCAACATATGATTTCAAGTCCTGTTCCAAAAAAAAAAAAAAAATCAAACGCATGAAAGTTGAAACCACTAACTCACAAATCAAGGAATGGAAGTAATGATGAAATCTCACACTAATCACATTATTATCAAAATTAACAAGCCGCACTTGTTTTAGAATGTCAATCAATTATAAACTTTTAAAAAGTATATATATCCTCATTTTAAATGTTAAGTTTAAGTTTCCTTCCTTAAAAAAATCAAAAATTTTCATGTCTCACTGATAGAAAGAATTAGTTGTAATTATGAAATTTGGAAAACATGCACCCTGATCCAATCAGGTAATCTAGTCAGATTTTTCTTTTTTAATCTTGAATTATATAATAAAGAATAATGATAAATGTGATTAAAATTTAAAATTAAAATTTAAAATTAATGATATGGCATAATTCATATTATTTAAAATATTAAAAAATAAATTATATATTATTTAATGATTAATTCTTTTTATTTTTTTGAAATTAATAATATTGTATACATCAACTAATTTAATAATATGATTTATATTACATCATTGATTCTAAATTTTTGTCCCAAATTTTTATCCTACTTATCATTACCCTATAATAAAAAATATTTCTTTTAATCTTTTAATTAACTCCATCTACATATCATATGATTTAAGTTCAAAATCTTATTTTCGTAAAAATAAGATTATCACTAAATTATTTTAAAACATTAACATTAAAATTTATCACATTTGCTAACGACCAAAATAACTCAATAATTATCTTCTTCTGCTAAAAGTAAGAAATTTTGAGTTCGAATCGTATGATATGCAAGTAAAGTAAAACAAAAAATAAGAGATGATTGTCTTTTATTGTACAATTAAAATAAAAAAAATTTATCACCTTTAGAATAGTAATCTGGCCCAAAGTGCTAATAAATACCAAAATCAAATCAAAAGGAGGGAAAGTGATCGATCCAAAAAAAAAATAATAATAATAATAATAATAATAAAAGAGCACAAGGGACTGTGGTGTGCTTTGTTTAAGATGGCAAATCATCTGAGACCATTGGGGAAGTTAGAGGATGAGAGAGTGTCGTACAAAGCTTCCCATACGCTTAATCAACTTATTCCTTGGATTACACTTATTTCTTGGATTAGCTCTTGTTCTGCTACTTAATTAACACTAATAATCTATTATATATCATTTAGGTGATCCGCCCTTTTCGAGTTATTAAAATTAATTATTTGGTGTTAACAGCTCCATCACCACTCTTCTTGTTAATCACTTTTCAAGGATGAGGGATTCGAAAATGTTTGTTTTTAGGACCTTAAGGAGTCATTTTTAAAATCAATAAACCAAAACATTGTTGGTTTCTTCTAACTATTCCATACTTTGAGAACGGAAATATGTTTTCTTCTATTATTGAATCCAGCTATTTCAAGAATTTGAAATCTAACTTGACTCGGGAAAATCATGATTTTCATACTTCAAGTCATTCGTATATACCCTTAATTACAACTAACTTCATATTTTGAAGGCGGAAATCATGATTTTCTTTTTACAACAATTGTAGCTAATAGCTTGAGCTTAGGCTCTAATTAATTTAGAGTTGAAAATGGATTAGTAGAGAGAGTTATCCCCCGAATCGAATTAATGGACTAATAAATATAGATCGGTATAACATTGGATGTATCAATTAACTTATCACTTCAGCACCAACAATGTATGGAGTAGAAATCAGGAGTGTTGGAGTCTAGACTACAGGAGAAAAAATAGGATTGCCAAACAATTTTCTTTTTCATTGTAGATTTGCCTAATTATTTTCTCTTTCATTGTACTGTAGATTACGGACAGGTAGCTGTATATATATATTTTTTCTTTGTCTTACCTACCTCACAAATATGATTGTGATGATATACCAACTTCAAAGAGGTTTGCTCACATCAACGAGGGGTTGGATCAAGTG
>BPVZ01000008.1:3965762-3978073 GCA_020521535.1 Rubroshorea leprosula
TTATGAACCATCAAATATTCTCAATTGTTATGCAGCTCCTTAAGGTGAGCAAATACTTGCACTAACAACAATCTCCCAGCTGTTTCTAATATATAGTTCTACCATATCCATGAAAATACTTTTGAGCTATCTCCTTTGCAATACTGCTCAGGAAATTCTTGTGGCAGCAAACAAATATACCTTCTTATGAGATTCAACTGACCTCTAGATATCACCGCTCGATTGACGACCCCACGAATGATGACTTCGTTTTTTTTCCATGTACAATAAAAAATGATTAAATTAAGTGTTAGTATCTGTTGTTTTGTAAAAAAGTTAAATCTTGAAGTTAAGTGCATTTCATCTATTACTCAATAAACAATGTAATCACCACTAGACCACATGAAAGATTGCTTTTCCTCGTGTTAAATTAGATAATCATTTCATGCATGTTTGAAAGAGGGAGGAAGTAAACTTGATCAAAATCAACCTCGAAAATAACCAATTGGGTTGGCTGTTTTCCGTTTTAGTTAGGTAACAATTGGCAATCAAGGCCTAATCGGTTCAGTTTCAATAATAGTTCTTGTACTGGTTGATGCCCACCCTGCACTAGTATAGTGACCGAAGGGAGGAGGGAGGAGGGAGGAGGGAGGAGAGGGAAGGGAGATAAGTTCTTTAAAGAAAACAATATAGACGTAATAAAATTATTTACACCAAAATAACAATAATAAGAAGATTCAAACCTGCCTTAAATTTTTAAAGACAAACTCACCCATCCTTATCCCTTAAACCGTACCACAAGGAGTTATTTTATATCTGATGTTAACTATAACCAGTTTTATACAGAACCCAGAAAAGATTGCTGATTCATGGAGATTTAGAACCGATACAGAGCCCCAAATTATTACCAGGTTGCACGTTACATGGGAGGAAATCTTGTCTTTTAGCTAAGGAAGACAATCAATGGAAAAAAACTTTGATGTATTCCATGAATGTAGATCTCAAACCAATGAAAAAAAAACTTAACTTACTATTTTATTGGTATATTCCTAAATGAAGCTAATTTTTTATTAGTTTAAAATAAGTGTTTCAGTGATATGGAAAAATTTCGTGCACATGTAAAATCTTGTTAAACTAGACAAAATCTAAAAAATCAATTAATGAAAGGAATTAAGAAAAATTAGGACTACTTTGACAATTAAAATATCAATAAATATTATTGTTACAATTTTATAAGATATTATAAATTTATAATATGATATATTATTATATAATTAATTTTTTATTTAAGAGTTTATTTATGATGTTATATATATTTGTTTAATATCATATTATATTTATTTAATATCACATTAGGATTATAAATTTATAATTTTAGGTAAAAAATTAAAATATTTTAAATAAATTAATATAAAAAATATTTATTAAAATATTGAAACGGTTCCACATTCCCTCCCTTCACCTTTCTCTTGCCATAATGAAAAGGCCTAACTCTTCCAAAAAAAGAATTTAATTCCCCCAGTTTGTTGAGGTAATAATAATCAATCCCAATGCTTAATATATGCCACGTAATTTCTTCTCGTTCCCTCTCAGGAGCCCTTCCGTCTCATTGCCACACTATAAATTTGATTCCAGTAGTCATCTCGGCATAACTCTCTCCCATTCTTCTCTCTAAATTTCATGAATATGGTGGTTTGTGGCTCTTTGCTATCATACCATTCCCTCCCTCGACTTCTCAAACCCCAAAGGCCAGCCCTTTGGTGTAAAAAACAGGTATACACCTTCTTCCCCTCTCTTATCTCTCTGGTTTCATTGAAGGTGCTGGGAGTTGATTGATGCTGTTTGTGTTTCAGTTCTGCGTGAGAGGCTCTGTTAATAAGCCTGATGCCGAGGAACCAAGAAGGATTATGATAAGGAAAGAAAATGAAGGCTGGAAGATTGATTTCTCTGGGGAAAAGCCGACCACCCCCTTGTTGGACACAGTCAATTACCCTGCTCATTTGAAGAATCTATCCACACAGGTGAGAAAGTGCATCATCTGCCTCTCTGTTTATCAGTTCAAGCAATTCTTCGTTCAAATCCAGGAAACTTGATCCTCTTACTTTCTTCTTGTTTTTCTGCTGTTCTGTATGTTGTTGATTGCTGTACTGATTTTTATACATTCAGGACCTGGAACAACTAGCAGCAGAGCTAAGAGCTGATATTGTGTATAGCGTAGCAGAGACAGGGGGCCATCTTAGTTCAAGCTTGGGAGTGGTGGAGTTGACAGTAGCTCTGCACCATGTGTTCAGTACCCCTGAAGACAAAATTATATGGGATGTTGGACATCAGGTGAGGGTGGAATACTTTTCGATTTTTTGTGCAACATGGTTAAATGCACCTGAAAGATTGAGCTGAAAAGGGAAGAAAATTGCAGGCATACCCACATAAGATTCTGACGGGAAGGAGGTCTAGGATGCATACAATGAGGAAAACTTCAGGGCTTGCTGGGTTTCCTAAAAGGGATGAGAGTGTTCACGATGCTTTTGGTGCAGGACATAGTTCTACAAGCATATCTGCTGGACTTGGTACTGAGTTCTAACCAAAGATTTCGATTTGATTAGCTTGTATAAAATGTAAATTTCAAAAATATTGGAGAGGATACCTGGACATAACAATTACTCTATTGAAAAAAAATGCAGGCATGGCAGTAGCAAGAGATCTTCTTGGGAACAACAACAATGTTGTTTCAGTGATTGGGGATGGAGCAATGACAGCAGGACAAGCATATGAAGCGATGAACAATGCAGGGTTCCTGGATTCTAACCTGATTATTGTGTTAAATGACAATAGACAGGTATCTTTGCCAACCGCAACGCTTGATGGCCCTGCCTCTCCAGTTGGAGCTCTCAGCAGTGCTCTCACCAAACTACAAGCAAGCACGAACTTCCGCAAACTTCGTGAAGCAGCAAAGGTAAACTTCTAAGCTTTCCCTGATATCTGTCTTTATCCCCAGTTACTGCCTACTCATTATATCAAGAAAGATCTGACCTGGAATCCTCGTGTTAAAGAGCTTCACGAAGCAAATTGGCGGACAAACATATGAGGTTGCAGCAAGGTTAGACGAGTATGCAAGGGGAATGATTAGTGGTTCTGGCTCCACCTTCTTTGAAGAGCTAGGGTTATATTACATTGGTCCGGTTGATGGACACAACATTGAAGATTTAGTAACCATCTTCCAGAAGGTGAAGGCTATGCCAGTACAAGGGCCAGTCCTAATCCACATTGTGACAGAGAAAGGGAGAGGCTATTCCCCAGCTGAGGCAGCAGTTGATAAAATGCACGGTAAGATTGCAACTTCATAACCCATGTCAGATGTCACCCTTACAAATTCCTAAAAGAATTTCTCTTTCGTTGTCAGGAGTTGTCAAGTTTGATCCTGCAACAGGCAAGCAACATAAACCCGAATCCCCTACACTCCCATACACCCGTTACTTTGCTGAATCACTAATAAAAGAAGCAGAGGACGATGATAAGATTGTGGCCATCCATGCAGCCATGGGGGGTGGCACTGGTCTCAATTACTTTGAAAAGAAGTTTCCAGATCGCTGCTTTGATGTAGGGATTGCTGAGCAACATGCTGTCACTTTTGCGGCTGGTTTAGCCACCGAAGGTCTCAAGCCATTCTGTGCCATATACTCAACATTTCTGCAACGAGGATATGATCAGGTGAGGCAGCAACAGTGCTAGGAATTGCTTTCTACTTCTTTTCCCCTTTTCGTTGATTTTCCCCATTTCTTTTTTCTCTTTTTCTTTTTCTTTTCAACTTTTATGGGGCATAAATGCTAAAAGTTATATTGGAAATGAAAGGTGATACATGATGTGGATCTTCAAAAGTTACCTGTCCGCTTTGCCATGGATCGAGCTGGTTTGGTGGGTGCAGATGGACCCACTCACTGTGGAGCATTTGATATCACTTACATGGCTTGCTTGCCCAACATGGTGATTATGGCCCCATCTGATGAAGCTGAGCTTATGCATATGGTTGCAACAGCAGCAGCCATAGATGATAGGCCCAGCTGCTTCAGATTCCCAAGGGGAAATGGTATTGGAGCAGTTCTTCCACCTAACAACAAAGGAACTCCTCTTGAGGTTAGCCTTATCAATTTTTTCGAAACTAAAACAGCACACCAGAATAGATGAACTTAATAAATGTTTCTTCCTTTTATGATTGACTAGATTGGAAAGGGAAGAATACTCACAGAAGGCAACAGGTTAGCTATTTTAGGGTATGGTTCTATGGTTCAACAATGTCTGGAAGCAGCACACATGCTCCGAACACAAGATATTTATGTGACAGTAGCCGATGCAAGATTTTGCAAGCCTTTAGATACAGAACTCATCAGGCAATTGGCATCTGAGCATGAGATTCTAATTACTGTAGAAGAGGGTTCTATTGGAGGTTTTGGCTCTCATGTATCACATTTCTTAAGCTTGACAGGGATTCTGGATGGACCTCTAAAGGTAGTACTATTCTTTCTTTCAGGCTTCAGTTGAGAAAATTTTCCTTGGTTCTATGTTCTATTTTGCTTCTTCTGTTTTTAATTCATTTAGAACTTCCATGCACATGCAGTTGAGATCAATGATGCTTCCTGATAGATACATTGAACACGGATCGCCCAAAGATCAGATAGAAGAAGCAGGGCTATCGTCAAGGCATATTTCGGCTACAGTTCTGTCACTACTGGGAAAGCCAAAAGAAGCCCTGCATTTCAAGCCCTGAAGTAAAAAATGCTTATTCACAAAATCAGGTCCAAACAGCTTTCTGCATTAGAAGAAACTTTACCAAAGTTAAGAGATTTATATTTGGATTACTCCTATATAAAGATCAACACTCCTTTAAATTATTATCTTGATATCCCCGCGTTACAGAGCATCAACAAATTTAGGATCCCAAAAGAATTACTCAGTCTCAGACCATGGTTGTCTTTATGTATATTGCCTGGTTGCAGTGTAATGAAAATAAAAATAAGACTGAGTTCACGCAGGTTAAGATCTGAGATTCTTTTTCCAAGAAGAGTCTTAGTTTTTTCAGTTTTCCTGCACCACTTTAATGTAGGCATAAATAAATTTGGCTGATGGACAAACATATAGTTGCATTAATCTTTCCAAAAGTTTCATTTACCATTTCAATCTAGGCCCTTATGTCAGTTAATCCTGATAATTCGAACCATGGATCAATCAACATGCAGCAGCTTGTGTCATAGTTGTTGATCACTATGACATACAAATTCCCAATAATCTCTACAGGAACAGAATCCATCTTTGAAATAATGGAAGTATGCACCAATTTATTGACATCAGCCCAACTCATTGCAGGATTCTTTCTCATTTTCATCTCCTTCATTGTGTTTTTTAATCTCAGTAACCTGGTTCCAGTTACCTGTTGAAGCATAAAGATTTGACAGCAGAACATGAGTTTCTCCATCCCGAGGAGCAAAGTCAAGCACTCTATTCTTAATTCTCTCTACCATCTCTACCTTTCCATGAGTCCTACATCTACATGCACTGAGAGGTGTTCACAAAAATAAATAAAGAACATCGGTTTCATCACTTGCTTTACTAACACTTTTGCCTCCTCAAGTCTATCAGAGCATCCCAGTAAATAAACCATGCAAGCATGGCGGTCTGTAGACAGTCAATGTTGTAAATGTTTCTCATGGAGGAAAAGATTTAGCAGCCTTCTTCCACTAACCCTGCATCATTGCATGCCAAGAGTACGCTCACCTCACGAATGTTGCATCATTTAGATGAAGACTCATATCTTCCATCATGTGGAACAATTCAAGCGCTTCACACCCAAAACCATTATGGGCAAAACTACATGCCATTGAATTCATAGAAACTAATATCAACTTCCAATAAAGAGTCAAAAACCAACGTTTCCAGCTGTGCGCACCCGCATTTTCCCATACAAGTCAGTAAGTGCTGCCCTGCATATCTATCTCTATCCAATCCAAATTTTCTGACTATGGCATGGATTTATCTTCCTTCTTCTAGCATTGCATTTGTCTTCCTTCTTCTAGCATTGCTAGGCTTGGACATGCTAGAAAAACACTAGATAATGCATAAGAATTTGGACTTACTTCACAGGAATCATTTTTCCAAACTTCGTCAAGGGCCTCAAGACCATCTCTTCTCTACCATTTTGCACAAGGCCTGCTATTAGATTTGTATAAGACAACTGATTTGGGTCAGCCAACCAAAAATTTTCATGGTAGGGACAGCAGATTCAAACCCCATTTTGACAACAAGGTCATGAACCAAGTAACCATCACCTAAATCCCCTAAATTTCCGCAAGAAATCAATACAGTAGCAAAAGTATATACATTAGCATTTATTTCCCCATTGATCATACATCTAAATACCTCTAAAGCTTCAGCATCCTCATCCTGATGGATACATCCGGAGAAACTCCCTCGAAAACCATTATCCCGAAAATCCCAACAGCATCTTTACTCCTTTTATGGTTAACAAAAGAAGAAATCATAGAATTCCCAGGTGATTACGTGTCTCTCAGGCACTTCATCAAACAGCTCACGAACCTCAAGAACGCTACCGCACTTGATATACCCATCAACAAGTTTATTACCCAATTTTAAAATGGGAAAAACCTGAAGTGCTCATGTGAACGTAGCTAACTTGCTTTGGCTGCGGCCGGCGGAGGGCATTGCATCATTTTTTCCCTCTCTGGCTAGTAAAATAGTACAGCATTCTGCATGATTCATATCTGAGGTCGTTTCGTTGCGGGTGGACTGGAGATCATGCAGAAGAAACTCCGTCCGGGCCAAGGCAGTGGTAGCAGCACCACGGCAAGGTCCGCAACAAGAAATACATGGGCATTTTAGCCCGACCCATGGAAATAGCAAAACAGAACTTACGTAGCTATCAGCCCAGCCCAAGATGACTGGGATTCTTAAGTAAGTCATTCCATTTTATTTTTATTTTTATTTTTATTTTTGTTTTTAGTCAGCCCAGCCCAGGCATTTTACTTGGTAAGGATTCAAATTTTAACTACGGAATACAGTAAAACCGTATTTAGTTATGATGAATTAACTGAAGTAAATGCACCATTTCAGGTTTATAGCCGTCATCAAAAGCCGTTAAGAACTCAAACAAGAAGAGGCAATGAAGTAGATATTCTACAATCAACCTAAATTGCAATGAAATGTAATGCTAAACAAAACAAGACAAAATAAAGGTAAAATCTCCAGTACAACATCGGAGTCAAGGTCCACTGTGTACAAGTCTTATACAAATTCTTTCATTCATTTCAAAATCCCCAATAATTACGCATTTGAATTTTGAAATGAATGACTGAGAAATGAGAATTGGTGTAAGACCTGCAACAATGTAAGTTGATCCGATGACTGGAATTCTGGAAAACTGAAAGTCTAGAACAGCTCCCGTCATCTGTCGTGATTAAAAACTAGAACATAAGAAACCATAAAGAAAGCAACTGGCTAATAATATCATGAATATATGATGTCAGTTAAGCAATTTACAATTTATCTTAAGACTCCTAGGCTTTATATATTATATTCTCCTGCAAACTAAAAGAGTAATGATAAGTATTCGGCCCTTGTATCTCTATAATTTTTTATTTCATTTGAAAAGATATCACCTGAAAACAAAATCACCAACTCTGATATCCACAGGGAACACCTAGTCCTGTCTTTGTTGTTGTTTCTAAGCCGAACCTATGTCGAAGTATGAAAAAAGCACTAGAGATGCATGATGAGTAGTTCCCCCAAGAGAAAGGTTAATTAATGCAAGCTATAAAATTTCACTGTCTCTTGATTTGATGATGATTATAAGGGGTGGTGATGATCTGTGGGGGATCGCTCATTACTGGTAGGAAAGGATGAAAGCTTGAAGCAAACTTTGTGCTGCCTGGGTTTGCTCTGGTGTTCCAGATATAACAACAGTTCCCTCACTTTCACCAGGACGAGGATTATGAACTTCAACTTTTGCACCTGAAATCTGATTTTTTTTTTTTTTACCAGCACACATAAATAGATGCCCAGGACAAAATATACAATTCAGAGAAAGTATAATAACAATTCAAGTGATGCTTAGATGTTAGTGTTTCTGGATTGAAAACGATAATTACCTGTCTAAGATGAGCCAGATTGCACCCATCTTCGCCATAAACACAGCCAAAAACATCTTCCGGCACAATGATTTCTACTGTAGTATTTTTCACAATAGCAGATTTCTTACCACTGCAGAAACAACTGTAATTGACAGTCAGAAAAAATTGTTCGATAGGATTAGGATGTTGTGATTCCTTTTAACATTAAATTCTGTTTATACTTGAGATCTTGATAACATCAGTGATGAGTTCCTTTTTCCGAACAGCATAATAGACCCAAGCTACCATCATTACTCCAACCATTCTTAAATTGCTAATAATATTCCAGTATAGCAAATTTGCTTGGACTACCCAACTACATCATAAAGTTCTACTTCAAAAAGAAATTATAAATAAAAAAAGAGCAGAGAAAGGTAGAGAAGGGGGGAGGTTGCCACACAGCTTCCATGGTCTGCTCAACACAATACTAACCTCTCAAATTCTCCACCTCTTCTACCACCCGCACTGGCTTTCTTACGTCCCACACTCTGCCACATACCAACACCAACTTGATGTAAAGGGATTAGGCAATGAAAACTGTTAAAGCACGGTGCTAAAATAAAGAAATACTTTTCACCTGTTGTGGCTGCAATATTTGTGAAGCAGGAAAAGATATCTTATCAGAGATACCAACATGATTCATTCCTCTAGCCAAAACATTCTCTTGAGCAGAATCAAGAGATATGCTAAATGATCTATGTGAACCAGAAGTGGAAGCATCACCCACTCCTCTACAAGCTCCTCTATAAGGGCTTCTTCCTCCAACTTCATTGAGCACTTCAACGGGCAAAAGATAATCCATTGATCTCTCAAATTCTAAACTCCCTCCAAAGGTTTTCACACCTCGCTCATAATCTGGGATGGGCATTGTATGCCCTCTTCCCCCAGTCTGCTGCTAAACCATCCATGAGGTATGCAGATTGAGTTATAGAATTTGCCATTAAATAAAATAATACAATAATGTCCGCAAGAGAAAGTGCATTTCACCTGTTCTAGCTGAAGTTTTGATGAATGAGCAGCATACATATTGTTAGAAAGTCCCCAATCTATTCCTTGTGGAGCAAAAGTTTCTTGGTCAGTATCAAGTGATAGGCTTGCTTGTTGGTGCACTCCAGGTGGACTGGTCTCCCTTACTCTTCCATGTGGGTTCCTCACTCTCACCTCATTAACCACATCAGGGGGCAAAAAGTTATCCCTTAGCTTACCAATTACATGAAATAGAGCATCCTGCACACTCTTATACTCGCCAGTTATCTGCCAAAGTAAACAAAACAAAAATGAAATCTCCTTCAGGATGCGCCAACTATTAGGTGTTCCTAACCCTTCTAACCTGTTGCAGTAACATTCTCAAACATTAAAAACCAGGTTAATACGTAATAGAAAAGGAAAAAGAATGCTTGTAAAAGATTCTAAATTTGAAGACCATGCATACTCTGAATGCAGGATGCTATTTAAAAAAATGTAAAGTAGTCCGTGACAATATTAAAAGTTCATATCAACAGTATCTGGGCTCTTATTACGTATCTAGCTTCTACTGAAATTAAAAAGATGAAAATTTTAAGAAGCCGCCCCCTTTTTCTTCCCAATGACTACAATAACAAAGACTAAAAAAATAACATTCATTCACACCTGTACTACTACACTTTGTGGAACACTATCAAGTACCAAGTCCTCCTCCAGTATTTGTACATGAGCACCAGTGACTTCAATTATTTCAGAGAGCACCTGGCCTCCATTGCCATTCAAGCAACTCACTATGTCAGAAGTAACCAGAAGCCTGGCAGTTACAGACGTACCCTTACTCAAGCCAGATAGAAGTCCCTTGTCAATGTCTGCCTCAATAGATCTTGCAAAGACAAGAATAACAGCAGTTTGTGCAGGAGAGTACCATGACTCAAGGTCCTATTAAAGATAAAGCGAACAGAGATCAATAAAAGAAACAAGGTGGGTGTACAAGCACAATTTTGTCTGCATAAGTACCATATGTATGCAAGAAATTCATAGACAAGAAACATGAGAACAGTACTTCTAACATTAATAAGACACCAAGAATGACAGCTGCATGACTAACCTCGAATGCAGATATGGTGACAACACGCTCTCCAGACCGAACCACATGAGCTGCAAATGTTATAGCAGCACCTGATAGATTTTGTAGAGCTCTGACGATGGCCCCCTTCTTACCAATAATGGCCCCAGCAGCCGCATTGGAACAGAGCAGTCTAAATATAACTTCTTTCCATGTACCATTCTTGTCCAATGTGGGATCTCCATCAATATTCATGGATGGCAAGCAGGCATTTGAAGCACTACTACCAGAATTTATTAACAGAGGAGGCAACAGTGAGCTAAGGTGAGGAAAAAGTTCGGCATATGGATCAGGGAAAGCCTCATGTGAAGCTTTCTCAGCAACAACAGGTTCTGTGAGTCTACTTGAGGGTAGTGGATCTCTATCCAGTGGCGGGCAACGTAGAAGACATCTAGATACAGCAACCAGGGCTTTCTTGACAGCCAAAGTGCGACCTGTAATCTGCCACAACCCCCCCCAAAAAAAAAAATGCAAACAAGAAATTGGAAGATTGACTGGTGATATTAGTTGTTTCCAAATGCATGGGTAAAACTTGTCCCACTCACTAAATATGCTCATACATGCATAATTGGTAACCCAAAGTACAGACATGCACTCACATCAATTAATATTCGCTTATAGTATCCCAGAATATCAATACAGCAAAAGGAGGTTTCTATTATTACAACCTCCCCAAGGTAAGAAAGGATAGTTATTTTACACCTGATGGAAAGTAAGTTGGAATTGAGGTCAAATCAAGAGAAATGCAGTACCTCCCTCGAGAAAAAAGAGCAACAGATACTTTAAAAATCCCTTGTTGCCAAGATAAAAAAGCTAGTTATGCAACAAAATTTCACCTAACGTAATAATTATACATCTATAGTATATTTGCATATGTATTATCTTATGATACGTATTCCACTTGGAAAAAAATAAGCACTATTACATTGGAGCAGAATCTACATGCACATGAATTCTTAAATTCTAATAATGGAATGCGAGCGAGAACAAAATAGAAGAGGTCCAAACTAAGCAGAAAACCCTCACCTGGATCAATTCATCGTCCTTTCTCGCGCAAGATGGAGCAGTCATGATCCTGATCTTAGCTCCACTCAACTGCCTCATGCTAGTGACGTTCTTCCCTCCTTTCCCCACCACGGCGCCAATCTGCGTCGTATTGGCAAGCAACCCACAGTAAGCCTCCTCCTCCACGCGACCACACGCGACACCAGTACTAGCACCAGCACCAGCACGGTCTCTCTCCGCCTCAACCTCCCAAAGTCGCTCAAAAACCCTAATCATCGCCTCTTGAGCACACGACACATCACATTCCTCGCTCTCGCTCTCGCTCAATCGGATCATCCTATCTACCGATCCGGATCCGATTATGAGTATCACCCTATGATCCGAGCCATGAACCCCCTCCTCGAAGTGGATTCGCGAGGAAGTCTCCCGACAGAGCTGCTTCACCACGGAGCCGGAGCTCCCGATGACACCGCCAACTAAAGAAGCGTGGCAGACTATACGAAATGCCACCTGACCAGGCAATGGCCTAGAGATCGACGACGGCTGATGCCGTTGGCGACCTCCGCGGCGGTTGTGCTTGAAAGCGTCGTTGTAGGGGTTTTGCATTGAGAGGCGGCGGAGGCGGCGGCGGCAGTGGGGTGCTCCTGGTTCTTCTCTTTCTTCTTCTCTCTCCCTCCTTTGCGTGGGAATATTATCTCAAGGATTCTATTCTGTATCTCTACTTGGAGTTGGTTGCGGCTGATTTTAGGATGAACAGAAGATGAAACAGGGGAATGGAATTTGTGGAGAGGAAGCAGCAGCGCTGCTGCGGTGGAGTTGGAGCGTGCGTTGCTGCTGGGAAATGAAGGCATACGGTCTACGGGGAAGAATTTTTTTTTTTTTATCAATTTTCAGAATTTACTATTCATTTTCTTTCCTTCCTTCCCGATTAAGACTCGTTGAGTACGGATACTTGACCTTATCTCCATTTAATTTCATCCTCGAACTCTTTTTTGGACCAAGTAAACCCCCATGTGGGAAGGCCGAGGAACTTCTTGATTGGTTGGATGGGGAAATTTTTTCTT
>BPVZ01000008.1:3984891-4003334 GCA_020521535.1 Rubroshorea leprosula
ATAAATTTATAATATCATATAATATTATAATTACACTATTTTGATACCCACAATAATTTTTGTTTCAGCGCTAGCAAAATAACGAAAACCACAAAGAAGAGTTTCTTCGATTTTATTCCAGTCAATTATTAGTATTCAAACATTTGACTTTTGTTTATTTTCAAAATCATCAGTATTTGTCTCTCACTATACCTTTTCAGGTTATAACTCACTTAGAATAATGGTGTAAACAAGGTCATTCGAAATAATTTAATAATTAAAATTTTAAATTTTTATATTGAAAATTTTAAATTCTAATTTTGAAATGGGTGAGAAAGTTGAGAAAGAAAAAACCATTCTTAGTTTGAATTGACGTGAGTATTGATGTACAATTTGTTAAACTTAGTACTTACCTAGCTAAATTCTCAAAAACCTGTACTTAGTCCTAACCTAATATGTACTAGGTAACTTATAGGTATATATTTGTATGTTTAGCTGAGAGGAAGAAGAGGTCTTGAATGAGTTGTTATTTTTGTATATGTTATGCATTTGGCTCAAAATTTGTTATTTATATGAGTTGTTATTGTTATATATGTAATTTGTCTAGTCAAATCTAATTTAACTTTATTTTTATTTTTATATTTTATTATTTTTATTTTTAAAAATTTTTGTTATTATAGATATTAAGTATAATTAGTACAAGTAAAATTTTAATTATACAAATACAAGCAAGAGGTTAGTTAAACAAATTAGATAAAGATGTTGGGTAAACAATTTTGAGCATTTATATTTGTCATTTGATTTAATATTTATGGATATATATATATGTTATTTTCATACTTATTACTTACTCATCTTTTTTTCTAATTTGGATTTAGAACTTACCTAAATGAATAAGATACTTGTAAGTAATGAGTATACTCATATCCAATACTTACCCCTAGTTTGAATCTTGAGATTAATTTGTGAGAGGAGGTTTAGAAAAGGAAGTGTTATAATAATCTATCACCTAATGTACAAAAAAATAATTCGTATAAACAAAAAAAATATAGAAAAAGCAAATCCCAATCCAAATTGTCCAACAACTATTGATACATGCGTGTACTTAATTGTTTCTGTATTTTTTTTTTTTAGTTTTATTTTTTTGTTTAGGATATGTTTTTCATTGGAAGCTCATGAGCCTTTTTGACTTTTTGTAAAATTTGGTTCAAATTTAGCAAAAATTCTACTTAGGAAACAATTGGTTGAACTTTGCCTATTAACTTTTTGAAAGTCTTTTTTTATAAAATCATTTTCAAAGCTCTTAAAAATGGTTCAATTAACTAAAAATTAAAACTCCAACTTAAAAATCTTAAATTCTTAAATTCAAACATATAATTGGGTGAAAAAAAATTTGTTAAAAAAAGACAAATATCACATTTTATATAACTCATCATTTGATATGAAAAAATAAAATCATTTAAAAATTTAACTTAAACAAGTAATAACTAATAAGTATTATATAATAAACCAAAGTCGATCTTCTTCTTTTTTTTTTGACAAAAATAATGGTTAAAAAGTTAGTATGAATTAGTTGTTAGCAATTGGTCATAAGATTGGGTGAACATTCCACCCCCTCAAATGAGGCGCATGACCATCATGTCGTTTTTTAGTGGAATTCACGACGATTGTGGAGTTCGAAACTCCAACCACCTCACCTAAACACTTAAGACTTGAGGTCGAATCATTGGACCTAAGATTCGGTTCAACCAAAGTCAATCTTGATCTTCTTATATTGCTAAAATTTAGGCATCCAACATAATATGATAAAGTGAAGAATATATTCTTAATGCTAGACAAGTAGACATTCCCTCTCAATTCTTTTTCAAGTTTTTATTTGAGAAATTCAACTACTACATTAATGATTACATTAATGATTACATTAATGATTGATAATTGTTATTATTAATAATTCAAACACTTTTATTAATTGAATAATATAAAATTATCAACTACAAATTTCAAATTATATTACCAAATAATCTTTAAATCTTAATTAGAATAAATTGTTTTATCATTTTTTATGAGTGTTGAGGAAAATGAGAAAATTATCCACGTAACTGTCTTGCAAATCCCTGTCTCCAAACAACCCCTTCATCTCCTTAGCCTTGTCTCTGTAAATCTTGCCTTCTTCCTCCACTATCACCAATCTCAGTGACTCTGCCACCGCTTCTCTCCTGAATGACCCATCATTTTCGTTCCTTGGAATCGAATACCCCATCTTCTTCTCCTCGAGAAGTCTAGCGTTCAACCCTTGGTCTGCCAAGAACGTCAGCAGTATAAGCGCTCTCTCGTTCATCAGCGCCTCCACAATAGAGCTCCACCCTGAATGTGTCAAGAACCCACCCACCGAGTCATGACGCAAAATCCTGAGTTGAGGCGCCCAACTCGTGCACACCCAACCACGACCTTTGGTTCGCTCCTCGAACCCTTCTGGTAACTGTATCAACTCCGTATCAGCTAACCCTCGTCGAGTCCTCAGCACCCAGAAGAAGGGTAATCCAGAGAGCTCTAACCCGAGGGCGATCTCGGTGAGTTCTTCTTGACTCGGTTTTGCCTCGCTCCCAAACGCCACGTACACAACAGACCCCTTCTGCTGCTTGTCTAGCCACTTTTTCATCGACTTCCACGACTCGTCATCATCATCTCCGGTACATTCATATTCTTTTGGCGGAAGCAAACCAACCGGAACAACAGGTTTCCGGTGAAGTTCCTCCACTAGAAGTAAATATTCCCGCTCAAATTCCCAGCAGCTTCTTACAAATATAGCATCGCAGCCTCTGAACACTCCATCAACTCGGGCTATATCCGGAATGTGTGATGAATCCACTCCTATTATGCTGTCGAAGACTTTAGTAATCTCAAAAAGCCGGAATGCAACTTGAGAAGAGAACGGGATCCACTTGGGCGGAACCGTAAAATCTGCCGGCGTCTTACGGTCGTCAACGTTAGCAGCAAGTAAGGGAGAAGTGGGATTGAAAACAGACAACGCGGTAGCCATGAATATGCTGAAGAAAGCGTTGGGGATGCCGAGGTTTTGAGCCAAAGGCGGCAACCAGTAAGGAGCGAAGTCGTAAAGAAGCCAATCCGGAGAGGAAGTTTTTAGAAACTCAGTCAGGGGACCCTGAAGGCGGTCATAGGCGAGTTTTAAGTAAGGGACCTTGTCGTAAGGGAGATCGGTGGTGGCCTCTGCATTTTCCGGGAGATATTCTACGTGAGGGAGAGGGAGGTTTACGAAGTTTATGAATGGAGATAGGGTCGGAGGTAGTTTTGGGAGGCGATTAATGTTTCGAGAGGTGGAGATGAAGGAGATTTTGTGCCCCTTTTGAGCTAAGAGTTTGGCGAGTTCTAAGAATGGCATCATGTGACCAAAGGCAAGCCATGGGAACATGGCGATGTGAAGCTTAAGTTGGCCTGCCATGGCTGGACTATGAAAATGAACAACATGTAGGCCTGTATATATAGAAAGTACTGAAAGGTTTTTAACTTCAAGTAGATCTATCATTTTTCAATTTGTTGACTGTAATTTTTTTTTTTCTTTTTTGTTATGTAGAGATTAAGGATTTTAGTGCAGCTTCCCCATTTTCATTTTATTAGAAAATTATATAACAAACAGACCAAACAGCCCGCACATGGTTTTATAGATCGTCGGATAAAAACTGCGCCTACCAATTTTACGAACTGAGTTTAACTTTTTCCCCAATGGCAAGTGAAACGGGAACGGGAAAGCTGCTCTGTCAAACGCGCCGATTCCGTAATGATCTACAACTAATAATATGGCATTTTAAAATAATAATAATAATAATATGGCATATTCATCCCTGACTGTAAGATATTTCGATAAAAATAATATAGCTATAATATTATATAATATTATAAATTTATAATGTAATATATAATTAAATAATTAATATTTATTATTTTTAAAATATATTATAATATTATATATATTTATTTTAAAAAATTATATTTATATAATATTATATAAATATATATATATCAATTTTGATTTTAAAAAATAATTAAAATTTTAATTTTAAATTATGTATTTTATTTAATTAAAATTTAATTTAAAATTTAAAAAATTATTTTATTAAATGTTGATATATTAAAAAATATAATGAGTTTTTAAATTTAAATATTAATATTTAATAAGATAATATTTTAATTTTCATATATAGATTAAAAATTCGATTGTTTTTGAAAATCAAAATTAATACATATTAATTTCATATTATATTATAATTATAAAATTATAATTTTATATAACATTATAATATAATTACACTAATTGCCGATATTGTTTTTGAACAAATTATAATAAACCCTGTCATACTAAGAGAAATAGGAAAAAGGGATCATTAGGTTCGAACTTCCAACTCAGAAGTATGTTCCCACTGAAGCCAAGCGAAAATTCACTCGGCCCATGCGTGTGAAACCATTAATTGTTGATATTTGAAAACGAAGTGCCACCGACATGACATGATTTCATTTTTTGGGGTAGAAAGTAGAAACGGCGACCGAGAAGGTGTTAGTGACGTTAAAATTCGACCAATAAATTAAAATATTTTAAAATTTAAAAGTGAATCATTAAATTTAAATTTTTGGTTCGGTATTATATTATTTTAAAAATAATATAATTAAAATATTATATAATATTAATATTATAAATTTATAATTTTAATATTTTATTAAATAATTAAGTAAAAATAAAAAAATGTATCTCAGTCCCATGATTGAAATTCGAATTCCCCTCCCCAGAACTTGCAATCTGTTTAAAAACAACTAATAATAATGAAGTGAAAATGTATATACATCCAGTCATATCATTGCTGTGAAGATTTCACAAGTTAACAAAACAAAAGGCTGGGCCGGTTTCAGGCGGGTCCAGTTGGAACTTGAAACCGGCTTGTTTGCCAAGTGTAAAATTACTTCTGAAATACGGAAGATGATTGTGTGATAATTTTTTTATAATTATATATATTATTTAATTATTAATATTTTATTTTATTAAAATTTATAATATTGTATATATTTATTTAATATATAAAAATTATTTTAAAATAATTATCACCGTGTCATTTCCTAAAGTTAAAATGTGGCATGCAGCGTGCTTGAATCTTCCACGGTCTACTTTCGACATTTTAGCCATTTAGGTTTGTGGCGGGTTCCTTGCAGCATTGTTAACCATTTAGGTTTTGAAGAAGCAAGGTACTCGCCCATCTTGCAAGCATGGTTAACTCTCCCGTCAAGGGATCCCGGATTGCCATCCAAAACAACTGCTGCTTAAAAAAGTCAGAGGCATTAAAAGTATTGTTTTGTATAATAGTGTAAGTTAGCAGTTAAAGATTTTGTCTAATTTAATAAATAATTATTATTATTAATATTTTAAATATTTTTATTTATTAAATTAGATAAAATCACAACTGTTAATTTTACACCATTATAACCATAATAAAATAAAATTACTTCAGCTAACTATATAAGTGTGCATTTGATATTGTGGTTAGAAGTATTTTCTTGTAATCATACAATATTTTTAAACATGTGTATTTGATAATTTTTTTCAAATTACTTTTTTTAAAAAAATTATAATAAGTCATAGTAAATTTACAATAATTTTATCCATAAAATCAAAATTTTCATTTGAAAACTTTTTAATTGTAACTTTTATAAAAAAAACACATAATATTTAATATAATTATAAAATTACTAATTAGAACCCAACCTCATATAATTCAATTACATCTTAAATTATAATATTTTAATAATTATAACAAATATAAAAAACCTAAATTATTAAGAAGTAGTAAATATTATTTATTTTAATAATTATATATCTTATAATATTTTTAAAATTTTAATTAATAATTAATAAAATCTACCATATTTTTGTTCACCACAATTACAACACAACACAATTCAATAATCATAATCATAACTGTAACTACAACACTTTACAATAACATCAAACGCACCGTCAAACGCACCATAAAACTCTTTTATGAACGTAACCGTGGTTTAATTGTGACATGTATATTTTGTCAAAGTTGTAACCACCCCTTCCCCTCAAATACCTAATGTTTCCAAAAATAAAAAAATTCTTAGAACGAAGGCATAACAACTATTAGACTAACAAAATAATTGAAGTTCCTCTAATCAACAAAAAAATTAACTACATTTGATTTTCAAGTTGGTGAAATTAATTATTACATTCCTTGAGCAAAAGCTTTTCCTTGCAATCAGACTATACATATTACATGCATGATTTTAAATCAGCAATCCATACAAAAATACCACATATCATCTTTCTAACATCTGGAAACAGCAAGTATTACAGTGAAGCAAACAAAGGTCAAAATAACCTGTGCAGATAAAAAACCTTGCCAATGAATTTGTAGTTGTTAGAGGCAACAATTCCTTCACCTTTTGCTTAAGAGTTGCTCAGGAATAAATACTTGCAATCCAATTACTTCCTTGGTGGGGAAGTCAGCCTATTTTCCTCTGAATCATGCTTTAAGGTAGCATCCCCACCCATCAATTCCTGAAAACCTTCAACCTTCACTGGTGGAGCCCTAACAATGCCCATGCCCATATTTCTGCATGCAAACAGATGCTTCATAATTCACCAAAATATTGCTTATAAGTTTTAACAAATTCCAAGTGTTGGACGAAAGATGAATATAAGTGGAATTCATTCTAATTGTTGAGTTGTTCTTACGGTGATCGCATCTGAGAAATTTGCGGAGACACCAGCTGCCTAAACTGATTGCTGGATTGAGGTTGCAGATTTGACACTGCAGAGAATTGCTGGTGCCGTAACTGCATCGGTGGGTGTTTGATACTCATAGGGTTAAAGGCATTGCCTTCTAATGGCAGATCTGATGGCTGTTCAATCTTAACTTGCACCAGCAGTCGCTCCTTATCCATATCCGGGCGAGGAGTGGCTGCCTGGCGCCTACGCAACTGCAACTGCTGCTGCTGCTGTTGAAAAACCAAATTTTGTGGATTAACCATCGGCTGCATCTGTGGATGCATCTGTCTTGGGATCTGTAGGTTCGTCAGAAATTTTTTTGGAGTTAGGTTTTTGTCTAAATGCCAAAAAATAGGAATATAATGCTGGAGTGAGACTAAAAATGGGAAAATGTCTCCTCAAATCTCAGCCATAAGGCCCATAACACAAAAAATGAACACATTCAACCCAGCTTATAAGTTGTAATCTCCTAAATTCTACTGAATTACTGATATTTAAAAAGAAATGAAACTAAAGTGTGATGTAAACCTCAGAAGTAAATCCTGACACTGGAAAACCCTGAGTGCCATGAAAACATAAAAAGAATATGCCTGACCAGACGTCAAAAGAAATCATTTTCTTTCAAGGAAATAGAAATACCCTAAGGGAAACTAAAAGGGAAGAAAAGAAAACGAAACTATACATACTTGCTGAGCCATTCGAAGAGAACCCTGTTGCTGTGACTGCAACTGTGACTGCATACTGTGTAGTTGCTGCTGAGTTTGTTGCACTACGTTCTGGGTACTGTCCTTGACAAGCTCCGCTAAAGGCCCAAAATTACTGTGACAAAAAAAATACATTAAATAAAAACAAGGAAATATGTTAGACAAGGAAAGCATTTCTAATTGAAAATAAGAGGCCTAATGTTATCCTTTTTCATAGCAAGAACTTTCCCTTTATAATCTATAATTACATGCATGGACAAACAAAGAAGTTCATGTAATTGTTGGGAATATTGCTGCCTTAAAATGCCTATCTCTCCAGAAAATAACAGAGATGAGTACTAACAGTGCATAAAGGCTTTTAAAAACCAAGAACAGGGGGATTCACTTCCAAACATTAACAATGCATCAATGCTTGATCAATAAGTAGTGCATAACCGATTAATTTTCTCCCTTTGTATCCATACAAACTTTAATAGTAAGTTTGAACATGATAGAAGTTAGAAGTAGAGCCGTAAAATAAATTAAACTGCGTTACAAACTCACCTATATCCTGCTGTATGAAGGAACATTTTTATCAGTTCAATGGCTGAGCACTGCTTTCTGTAACTATCAGCAAGAACTTTCAAGTTATGACCCAGTTTACAAATGTGACAGCTGAACAACTGAGAGAATACTTCCAATGGAACTTCAGTGGCACCTTCAAATCCAATACCAACCAGCATGCGAGCTATGACCTTGCGAGATGATTGAGATGCATGCTCCTGACCTAGGAGCCTTCTATTTTTCCCACGATGTACGTTTCCTCCTCGTTCCATGCCCAGGTACTCAGGTCTTATACCAAGCCTCTCAATCATAACAGGACTCCTCGTTGTAACTGGTGGTAGGGTGTCAAGCACTCCATGGAACTCAACTTTCAGGCTATCTTGTCCTCTATTTATTGGCGGCAGTGCACTATCAGGCACACAGTTCATCATAGACATTGTCTCAGGGAAAAAGAGCACATCATCATCAGCTAAGCTATTGCCTGCGGATACAGAATTCAGATGCATGTTTGATGTATTCTCTGGAAATGCTACAAGCCTTCTCTTATGCTTCTCAACAACTCTAATATATGCAGACATCTCCTCAGGGGTACGTTTTTCAAACTCTCGATCCCCAAAAGACAACTTATAAGGTCTCCTAAGCCTATACTTCTCCATAAACTGATTATACCAAGTTTCCGGCAGCTCCTCATTTCCAAATCTGTGGGATAAACTATCAAATTCAGACCCACAGTATCTTGTTCCAGCACTAAAACTCGATTTAGACTGATTCTGCACAACCATTCAATGGTGTCAAACAGCCACCCAATTAAAAACAGAAAATGTGAAGTAATAACAAAAGTAACTACTTATCACTAATTGTAAATTGTGACAGCAAATTGTATCTCAAATTACCCAACAAATAACAATCCAGATATCCAATTCCAATTTAAAAAGACTCATACTCATCCGAATGCAGGTGAAAAAGACACTCAAATCGCGTTAATATGCAAAAGTAAGTGCAATAAAACTGCAATTGCATTCAGAAACAAAAAAAAAATTATACACAATGTTTCTGAGTCCTTCTAAACGAAAATAACAGTTCAATACAGGTATAACGGAAACGACATCATATCAGACCTTCGCTGTGCTGGATGCAACACCTGCATCCTGTGACGTTCCGTCTAAAGTGAAGTAGATATCGTCGCCGTGCAACTGCAAATCTAATAAATAGGAATCGTATGTAAATTTGCTCCGTCACTATATATGTGAGTCAGTAAATTATTTGAAAAAAGTTGAGGGACTCACAGCTCGGATTGAGTTTTGAAACGGCAAGCGATGAATTAGTGCAATTGGATCTGAGGAAGAGAGAGACGGTGGCTTTGTCGAACAAGAGAGCGCGAACTCGGAGCTGGAGTTGGATCTGAGCCCTAGACTTGGAGTCGTCGACTCGCATAAAGGACTCCCATGAAGCAGGTGAGGAGAGGAGAGGGACGAAGCTGTTGTAGATGGAGTCGCCGAGCCAGGGGCGCCAGACGCCGCAGGCTTCAAGTTTCCGGGCTAGCTCGAAGCCGCGTCCGTCGTCGCCGAGCAGTGCCATTTTCGGGAAGGAAAGACACCGGAGACGATAATCGGTCTGAATCTGAACTCTGAAATTTTCCTAGGGAAAACTGGATCTGGGCTTATAGAAGTGCCCATATTAATTGCTAATGGGCCGGCCTCAATTTTAATCTTTTCTGGCAAAAAGGTCAAAAAAAATTTCGCGCCAGGTAGGGGTCGAACCTACGGCCTTCTGCTTAGGAAACAGACGCTCTATCCACTGAGCTACAGGCGCTTATTGTTAGCGCATTTGACATCTTAAACTTAGCGTTTCTTTGGGAAAGTTTCTAAAGTAGCCAGATTTAACCAAAATTTCCATATGAAAAATGGACTTAAATTTCTTCATAAAATAAGCTTCCCAAAAAGGGAAATGTTTTACCAACGAGGGATTGGATCAAGTGACAAGCGATTTGTTCCAGCTTAAATAAAGTCTCAAGTTCGAAACCTTGTGTACGCAGCAGCCTTCGTTGGGATACCTACCCATCATTCTGGTGCGCCACAGCTGGTCGAGTCTGGAGTAGTTGGGGTAAAGCCCCGGATACCGAGCGGAAAAAAAAAAAAAATCTTTCTTTAACCTTCAAGAGTGTCTCATCCTACTCTTGTATGCAACTTGAAATTAATTCTTCTATAATCTAGTTAAGGACAATAAATTATCTACCATCTGTTGGCACAAGCTTGGTGCTTGTGCCTATACACACATATCGAGTTTCGTCCTTTTTTAATTTTTAATAAGAAAAAAAAATTAGAACGTATAATATTTAAAATATTATAATTATATGTGAAATTATTTAAATATGCTTAATAAATATTTATTATATGTTAATTTATTAAGAATACTTAAATTTTTTTATTATCATTTTTAGTATTTTAATTGTCCAACATATTGATTTTTGTAATCACTTTTAACAATGAAAGAAAGAATTCAAGTTCTTTACATGATTATATTTGGTTTAATTGTTATGGACAATTAATAGTTATAACTGTTAATAAATAATTAATAAAACAACTAATCAATTTGAAATCAATATGATGTTTTCTCACATTCAACTAGTTGTTTAAGTTAAAAAAACTATAAACTAATAAAATTAATGTAACATGGAAACAAGTGCCATGATAAACCAAAAATTATACAAATAAGCAATGTAACTTTAAAAGTTTACTAATGAGGGATTTAAACCTTTTTTGTCCCTAATTAAAAATAACTTTTTAAATTTGCTATTTAGGACTCAAACTCACCAATTTTACCATAGAAAGCTCTGTTGGATGAATTGTTAATGTGAGATTCTTAAATCCATTAAAGTGAGCCACATTAAGTGTTGACTTGTTAAAAGCTACTTTTGTCATTGATGATATGAACAAAAATCTTGACCTTATTGAGTTCATCGTGAGTTTCATACCAATAATAATTTTTCATTTTTTAAACATTTTAAAATTTTTTTTGTCCATGTCATCAATAATTAAACAAATTTTTTGACACTTTAACAACTAATGTGGGCTACTTTAATAGAACTATGATGCTCACATTTACATTTCATCTAAGAAAGCCTTATATAGTAAAATTACTGTGTTTAAGACACTGAATAGGAAAACTGAAAAGTTGATATACTTGATTAGAAACAAAAAAGTTTTAATCTTTATTTAATGAACACTTAAAAGTTAGAGTCCTTATTCATGCTATTTCTAATACCATAATGGGCTGGGCCATTCATCTCATTTCTCCTACGATAATGGGCTGGGCCATTCATCTCGTACCGTGAACGCCACTGCGACGACGAGCGAGAGCCACTCCGTTCTCAGATCTCCCACGTTGCAGAAAATCTTCCATTTTTATCCTCTGTTTCGCGCGCACCCAAAACCTCCAAAAGGAAAATAAAATTTTCTGTCCAAGTCCTGAACTCTGATACTGGTAGACACCAGAAGCTACGATTGCACTGACACAAAACCCTAGCATTTGCCTAGATCCTGATCCAGAGAATGGAATCCCCGCAAGGAGGATCCGGCCGGGACAAGTCTAATCCGTCCTCTTCTCCGGTCTCCGTCGTCTCCAATTTCTGGAAAGGTATCGGAATTCTTCTTTCAGTTAAGATCACCGCTGGTTGCCGAACTGAATTTACTGATTTTCTCCACTCCAATGGATCATACTCAGCTTTGACACATTCTCTCATTTCTATGTTACATTGCTAACAGAATAAGGTTCTTGATGTTCTTATGCGAATGTTTCGTCTTCTTCTTCTTCTTGCAGAATTTGATTTGGAAAAGGAGAAAAGTGTACTCGATGAGCAAGGGCTCAGAATAGCTGAAAATCAGGAAAACAGCCAGAAGAACCGGCGGAAGCTTGCCGAGAGCACGAGAGGTATGGTCGATTCTGGTTATCTTCTGACAATCAGATTTAACTTTGATGCGTGCTTTGGAGAGGACATGTCTTTTATGTGTTGATTGCTGACAAATTTTTTATTAAGTAAATGTGGTTTTCGAGTTTATAATTTGTTCTCTCCACAGATTTCAAGAAAGCTTCTCCAGAGGAAAAGTTAAGTTTGTTTAATTCTCTACTTAAGGGTTACCAGGAAGAAGTTGATAATCTTACCAAGAGAGCAAAATTTGGAGAGAATGCTTTTCTTAACATCTACCAAAAGCTCTATGAGGCTCCAGATCCTTATCCTGCTATTGCTTCAATTGCTGTGAGTATTTGCTTAATGCATCTGGTGGGCTATGTGAATAGATGCTATTGACATTGGAGTTTGATTACTGTTAATTTTTGAATTCCATAAATTACATGCCACATCTGACTTGAATATCATGTTTTTCGAATGAACTTTCTTTAATATTGAGAGATTAAGTGTTTGTAAGTATGAGATGTGATGGTAACTTCAAATTCAGACTGAGCCCTTGTCTGATAATCAGGTAAAAGAGTTGTTGCATGTGAGGTGTAAAAAGGGTATTGGTTTTCGTTATTGAGATTTTGATCTTATATATCCCCACCCTGATATGCATCTTGGTAGGTGTTCCTAGCATTCAATCTTTTTTTCCGTAATACATTAAGGTGAAGGTTAGATTGCTTCAAACTTTTATCCAAAAGCATAGGCCATTAGTCTTGCAGCATTATAGGTAGTTTTATGCTGCATGAGGCCATTGGTTTAATGTAAGCTGAAGCTGAAACAAAGCTTTTAACACGAAATTTTTATGTGCTATGTGCTAGTCTTTTTTTTCTTTGTTGGCAAGTCTCTTTTGATCAAGAATTAATGAACTTTAAGCTCCCTGCAGGACCAAGATTTAAAGTTGTCTGAACTAGAATCAGAAAACCGCAAGATGAAAATTGAGCTTGAAGAATTCAGGACAGAAGCAATGCACTTAAAAAACCAGCAGGCAACAATAAGAAGACTTGAGGAGCGCAACCGCCAATTAGAGCTGCAGGTTTGTGATGCTTGGCTTACTTTGCCTACTTATTAAAACTTTTGTTGTGCTTGGACATAATTCTGATGTTCCTTATGTTGAATATATGACATGGTCCCAACACTACATGGTGGGATTTTTGTTTACAAAAATTTTGAGTATATAGATGTGTTGCATTTGCTACTGATCTTTAGGTATGAAATCTTAATTATTAATTTTATTTCACACCTATTTAGTTTGAGACTTGATGTGACCAAATATTCAAGTTAGGCCTTTCCACCTATATGACTATCGGTTTTAGATTAGATGGCTTGACATGATATCAAAGTCTGTTGTGAAATAAATCCATATGTGTGATAAGCTTTTGCTAAGTGATAATTGTATCAACATTGATTTGGTTTGAGATTTCTTGTGATAATATATCCAAGATATGGCCTCTGTAGCTATTGCCAATTGGTTTAAGGTTGGATGCCTTGACAGAAAAATATGAGGCTTTCAAATCACCATATTGGCATAAGAGGTGAATACATGGAAGGTGACTAGAACTAAAAGCACTACTTTGTTTCAAACACCAATTTCTTGCTACCATGCTGAAGATTATTATAAGGAAGAATCCATAACCACCTATTAGCTGTCGTTAGTCATCCATGTCTTTTTTCGCCATCTAAGCTATGAATGCCTGGTTTTCTATCCATTGCAATTGACATAAAGATGAATATGATGACTTTATCCCTTTTTCATCTCATCAATTAATTATGCTGGAATCATTCATTCAGATGGAAGAAAAAGTGAAAGAAATTGTGGAGATGAAGCAGCGAAGTTTGGCAGAAGAAAACCAGAAAACACTTGAGGTTTTAAAAGAAAGGTACTTTCTGGTCTGAGGTGAGGAACCGTTGGCATAATTTTGAATATGTAATTATGTACCCTATTTTTCTTTTGATTGTACTGAAAGAACCATAATATTTTAGTGAGAATCATATTAGAAAGATTTGCCCTTATGTGTAAAAATAATTTGCTTCAGAATTCCTAGTTTAATAGATGTCTCTAAGTTGTTGCTTTATTGCCACTTATTTCTCTTATATAGTTATATAAGTGATGCATGGCTTCTTTATTCCCCTGCAGGGAGCAAATTTTGCAAGATCAGTTACGACAAACTAAAGAAAGTGTTGCAAATATGCAAAAATTGCATGAACTTGCACAAAGCCAGTTGTTTGAAGTCCGTGCTCAATCAGGTGACACAGAAGCCTTAGTATCTTATTTCCCTTTGTAAATTGATTTATCAATTTTCAAAATATTCTTTTTATGTTGTTTCTTAATCACTGCAAGAAGTGCACATCCCCTAATATTCTTGTAAAACAATAACAGAGGAAGAAAGGGCTGCGAAACAATCAGAGGTCAATCTTCTGATGGATGAAGTAGAACGTGCTCAAACTCGGCTTCTTAGTCTGGAGAGAGAGAAGGTGAATAAAATATATCTGCTGATATGTTGAAGTTTTCATTTTTTCTTTATCATTACTATTATTATTTTTTTCTTTGTGTGTGTGTGTGTGTGTGTGTGTGTGTTTGTGTGTCTAGACTTGCACTTTGAAAGAAGAAAGGACCTAGGAGATCATGGTTGTAAGTGGTGGTTAACATTGAACTGTAACTGTAAAATGCTAACAGGGGATCATAATTGTCCATTTTTGGGAAAATCTGCCACTCACAAATGTTGATCCCAGATGCTAAACATTGAATTATTTAAGAAACTCAGTTTCTTTTCTACAATGATGCATTAAAATTATACAAGTTGAGATTTTTTAGCAGCTTCATACATCATGCAGCCGAACTCCTTGCTTTGCTTAAATTCATGATTTGATCATACCTATTTCTAATGTATCCCTGCACTTAGTGTGATAGATATGCAGATTTTTCTTACAATATAAGGTCTATAGCTTGTGCTTCTAGCATATTCCAAGCAACAGATTAAACTGGAGCATATTGAGTTTTAGAAAAATTCTTTAGGAAGTAAACTCTTTCAGGTTCAGTCTTCCCTCATTTTAATTGGATGTGTATGCAGGGGCTTCTACGCTCTCAATTACAATCAGCTAATGAAGAGACTGAAAACAATAGAAGGTAATTCATCACATACGGCTGTACAAAACTTGTGCAAAACTACAGTTTCATTTTACCTTCATGTAGCTAGTCTGTGTTGTCAGTAGCAAATTTATGTAGTATTTCTGGTTTTTGTATTATATGCTTGCACTTATAATCACTTTCTTTTTTGGGCAGTGATAATGTAGATTCAAATAGTATCCTTGAGAATTCTCTAATAGCCAAAGAGAAAATTATCTCTGAACTGAACATGGAACTTCATAATGTTGAAACAACCTTGTCCAATGAACGGGAACAGCATGTGAGTGAGATTAAGAAGTTGAACTCAGTGCTCAATGAAAAGGTACGACAGCTTACCATCCTTTTTATAGTTCAGTGTCTGCCAATAAACTTTGAAGATAAGTTTAACCATTTGCAGTCTATTTTTTTGGGCCTTTTTTTTTTTTTTTTTTTTTTTTTTTTTGTTTTTTTTTAAGTTCTGCTATATGTACAGCATGAATGAATTTTAATTTCGATCACTGCTGTAAAAAGTGCGCCTAGGCGCCGCGTAGTAGTTGGGCGATGGCTTTCTGCATCGCATCGGCCTCTAGTTGGTGGTTCTGTGCGGTTTGAACCTCCTAACTGGATTAAGCATGTCTAACAGCGCCTGGGCAATTTTTTTTGTTTTTTGCAAATTAATGAAATGACGTCGTTTTCTTTGTTTAAAAAAATATTATAAAAAAATGACCTAAATTCCTATTTATATCCATTTCCATTTGCCTGCTTCTAGCCTTTCACTGTGCCTTCTTCCCACTTCCTTCTCTGAGACGATGAGACCCTTCATTTTCCATTTCCAAACCCAAATCCACTTTGATTTTTCTATGCATATAAACACAAAACAACACTCAAATAGCAATTTAGTTCTTTTTTTTTTTTTTCGTTTTGTCTTCCTTTTTTTCCCCATAGTGAAGTTGATCATGTTCTAATATCAAGGCTCTAGTCCTCTGTTATACTTTACCTCCAAATTGCTTTGTTTCCAAAATTTGAGCACATCTTTGAGTTCCTAATTTGGGTTCAAGGTATGTTGATCTTATAATTTCATGGAAAACTTTGAACTTTCATTTTCAGAACTGAAAATTTTGTTTTATTATTGTATTCTTGATTTCTTGTTAAAATTTATATTCAACGGCAAATGAATTTTAAAATTTATCTCATTTCCCCCCTTATTTTCTTATTATTATATAAAAAACTTATTAAAAAAAAAACCCACCTAGACTGCCTAGGCACTCTAGGCGCTAGGCTATGGGCAACCGCCCACCATCGCCTAGCGCTTTTTACAACCTTGATTTCAATGCATTTTAACAGCTTCTTTTAGACAAATTTCTGATCCCATCTAATGCTCTGGCAAAGTTGGAAGATAAATATTCTATAGGAGTTTTAAGGACATTGTTGTGCTAAAAGAGGATTTTAAGGTTAGATAATGATTGGTGACTAATTAAACAGAAACTTACTGAAATGTTTTCCAGGAAAAAAAAAGGATTTACAGATGTTATGCTTGTTGATGGTCATAGATTTTTAAATTGTATATTTTTTATTTTTTTAATCATTTATGTTGTTTTTGAGGTCAATCTTGAAATAATTTTAGCTATGAATTTGATGAGATTTTTTAATTCTCTGATATTCTTGTAGCCGACATTACCCTAAAGATGGGATTTTAGCAATGAACAATGTATTTGAAAGGTGGATCTCTTTAAACATGCCTCTGCTGCTAAATTTTGAAACTTCTGTGACTGCAAGGTTCCTTTAAATTGGTATTCTGCATGGAAGCAGGATTTGCCTAATTTTAAATGTGCAAATGAATTTTATGAAAACATTTTTTTTTCCTTATTGAAAAGCTTTTAACTTATTTGATTGAAAGGGTTTTCACGGTTTGAGCTTAAGAACTCTATTGGAGATATGGGGACTGAAATAGCAACCTTTATGAAGAGTGTGAGAGTCTTAGTGTATAAACTTTTAAAGAGTTCTTCTTATACCATATTACCAATACAATTTTTATTTGCTATGATGTATTCTAGTTGGCATTATCTTCGAACTTAAAGTCTGTGGGTGCATTGCTGCCTACTAAATTTCTTTTTCCTTGGAAAGAGGATAGGAAAAGATTACTTGCTTATATTTTGCTTTTCCTGTCTCCTTTATTGAACCAGGAAATTGCTATTGAGGAGATGAAGAAAGAGCTTCAGGCAAGGCCAACAGAAAAACTGGTTGATGATTTACGTAAAAAAGTGAAAGTTTTGCAGGTAGAACCACACTTCCCTGTTTCAAGGGCAGTTAACTTTATGTTTTTAATAAATTTGTTCAAGTTTTCCAAACCTAGTGTTATCAACACTAATAATTTTCTCATATTTTTTTTGAACTCAAACCTTGCATCTCTCTTTCTCTCTCTCACCTAGCATATTTTGGGTAACATTTTTCACTGATGTATGTTTAGGCAGTGGGTTATAATTCAATTGAGGCTGAAGATTGGGAAGCAGCTACCAGTGGGGAAGAGATGAGCAAAATGGAGTCTCTTCTTCTTGATAAAAACAGAAAAATGGAACATGAACTCACACAGTTGAAGGTATGGAATCTGCCTGATGCTTGGCATTTTCTGAATGGAATTAGATATTAGTGCTTTTAATATGTTTTAATTTTATATGCTAGTTTTGATTGTAAACTTTTGTTCTTGTCTTTTAGGTCAAACTTTCTGAAAAAACAGCTTTGCTGGAAACAGCTGAGTCTAAAATTCAAGAACTTACAGCAAAGGTTAATGAACAACAAAAATTGATACAGAAGTTGGAAGATGATATTTTGAAGGTTTGGATCAGATGCTTCTGCATGTCTGGAAAAGACTTTAAATAGCATTGTTTTATTGATTTAGCAATGTTTCCCTTTTTATTTGGACCTGGTTAACATAAGATTTGTGACTCTATGATCTATTGGTTCAATTGAGACAATGATCATGAAGTTGACACTACTCTTTTATCTTAAATATGTCTCATTAAGTACAGGATGCACAAACAGGTTCCTTCTCCGTCTAACAATGTTTCATTTCATCTTTTTCTCGTGTCTCTTTCCTCTTCTAATGCAGGGTTATAGTTCCAAAGATCGGAAAGGCACCCTTTTTGATGATTGGGATTTAACAGAGAGTGGGGGAACTCAAGTTTCTGAGGTACACTTCCTCTATCTTGAAAGTTATCAAGTATAAATTCTCTGAAGCAGAATTTGACATGCAGTTTGTAGTTTTGTCCTTGACTTGGAATTACAATCTTGAGATAATTCAATACCTTCGAAGCTGTGATTTATTATTTGCTATTGGATTGATGTTTTCTTTTAGCTGCTCATTTCTCT
>BPVZ01000008.1:4004396-4029381 GCA_020521535.1 Rubroshorea leprosula
TTTCCTTTTTCCTTCATCCCATTCGATATTCAATATTGGCAAACCCTGGCAAGTCAAAATTCAAACCATGAAATTAGGTTCTGCAATCGCTAGCATTCGCTTGCCCCACACGATTACCCACCGCCACCTTCTCCCCCCATTCCCATATTCTTCATTTACCTCTTACAGTTTTCACAGAACAAATATGTCTCAATTCAGGATCTCTGTGGCCGCGGGTTCCTCTCCCACCGCTGGCACCACAGATGAGGCTCAACCAGTGCTAAAGCCCAAACCGCCTCCGCAGCCGTGGCTGATTGTCGGCCTTGGCAACCCGGGGAAAAAATACCAGGGCACTCGCCACAATGTATAAAACACAGTTTTTCCTTCCTTGTTTTAATTTATTTTTTACGTTTTTCTTGCCTGGAAATTAATCAGCCTTGTTGGTACTGTTGAATTTTTAGGTGGGATTCCAGATGGTGGACGCTATAGCTGAAGCTGAAGGGATACCGATTAGCTCCGTTAACTTCAAAGCTCTCTTTGGAAAAGGTTCTCTTCATTCTATGTCTTTTCGCTGTTATATAATCTATGTAATATATTGAAGGGTTGAGAAGAGGACCCTTAAGCTAAGAACATGAAGTCTATATATTGAATTTTTAGAATTATAAGCTCAGAACATAATTTAATCATGATATGATAAGTGATAGATTGCAGCTCGAAATACAACAAACGTATAAGTCTTACTGTTGTTGTTTAACTGATTATGGATTGATACTTTAAGGCGAAATATAGATTCGGTTTCCTTACACAGATAATTGAAGTGGAAAACAGTGCAGATAATTTCCACTTCATCCTTTTTTTAACTTTTTTTTTTTTTTTGGCTATCTTCTAGCTATATGTATTGTACTTGTAACAATATAGTTGTTCCTACTTTTAATGGGTCATGAGGATGATTGAAAACTTGTTCATCTCACATCATAAATTTTCAGGTTGTAATTGTTCTGATACTAGCTTTTGTTTTGCAGGTTTTATTGGAAATGTTCCAATCATGCTTGCCAAGCCACAAACTTTTATGAATTTGAGTGGTGAGTCTGTAAGTGATCTGATCTAGGAGGATCTCTAAATCTTTTAATAGCTGAGATTTCTCCTGATTGAAAATTTTAAAGTTCTTGCTTCATTTTGAAGGTTGGTGCCCTTGTTTCGTATTACAAGATTCCTTGGAAGCAAGTACTAGTGGTAATATTCTTTCTGCACTATGATGCTATTTTTCTCCATCATCTCCAACTTTCTAATTTCTTCTACAGATTTTTGATGACCTAGATTTGCCTTTTGCCAAATTGCGACTACTGCCAAAAGGTGGACATGGAGGACATAATGGGTACATGCTTTCTCCTTGTGTTAGTTGTTTTCCTGGTAACCTTTGGCATTTTTTATCAGACATTAATGTAGCATCTCACGGGGCACATACCAGTGCTGATCTTGGAATCTGGTCTTAAAAAATACCCCTTGAGTTTGTCAGCTTTTCAAGTGATAGAAAAATTGAATATGGTATGTTGGATTGATTATTTAATGCTTTTGCTTCTACTTACAGGATGAAAAATATCATTGATCACTTTAAAGGAAGCCGTGATTTTCCTCGTTTAAGAATCGGTAGGCTGCATATAGCACTGTGTTATCAATTGAACAAGAGCACTAGCCTAATGTCCAAATATTTTCATTTTTCTTTTTTTGTCAAAATTTAGGCATTGGACGTCCTCCTGGAAAAATGGATGCTGCTAACTTTGTTCTTCGCCCCTTCACAAAGCAAGAATGTCAAGAGGTATGTAATAGTTTAACTAGCAGCCAGTGAACCTTTAACAAGGCAATACATCTTAAAATTCTTTGATTCAAATGCGTTTGCAGTTGGATTTTACATTTCAACAAGGTGTGGAAGCAGTTCGAATTCTTCTACTTGAGGGGTTTGATAAAAGTGCAAAATTCGTCAACACTGCCAAAACTATGGAACAACTTGGCTAATTCATCTCCGTGTTATTATCTGCTCAACAATAGCATTTAAGGGTAGAATAGATTGAGTCAAAGGAGATGGTATTGAGATCCATGTTTTACAAGATAAAATGCCTACTAGAAAGCACTGAATATTCTTTCATTAGATGTTTTCTACATCCATTTTTAGGGATAAAGCCAAATGGGTGTCCCTGTACCATGTATTTTCATTCATTTACATCCCTATACTTTAAAATTGTTCATTAAGGTCCTTCTACTAGCATTAATGGGTTCATTCATTTGTGTCTTTCAACTTTCATAATAATTTAAGAGAAAATTGAAAATTAGAATTGTCTGTGAAATTGTTAGAATATCCTTAGTGAATATTTTTTATTTGTTAATTTATTAAAAGTATTTACATTTTTTATTATCATTTTAAATATTTTAATTGTGGGGACGTTTTAAATTTGTGAAATCTCATAATTTATTTGCAGGTTACAAGTTACAAGAGAACATTTATACCTAACTATTTTTTTTTGGTTACTATTAAATTAACAAAAGGAATAAGTGATCTGATCTTCATCGCTAGCTAATTTTCTTTAGAGGAGCATTTAATTTTAGTTAGCCCGGGTTCTATGTCCCTCCATAAATAGTTAGGCCATGCCTGACTAATAAAAGCTACGGCTTCGTTACCTTTATTCAAGGGCTGATTGGTATATAGGTTAGGGGACGGATCTAGATAATAAAGAAGTTCTACTTTTAATTTGAAATAAGTGTACTTTAATTTTTTTTTTTTCACTTAAAGTTACGTAAAAATTTTTATATTATTGGAGTAACTATTGAAATAATTTTATTTAATCAATAAATGATGAAAAAATATATACAAAAATTAAAATAATTTATTTTTTTATTTGTTGTTAAACATAGAACCAAAACTAAAAAGTAATAGTATTTTTTTTTTTGAAAGGCAAAAGAATATTAATATATTTATTTGATGAGTACAAGAGGTATTCAAACCCGTATATGCAAAAACCAACTTGTTGCTTAAAAAACCAGCAACACTAAAGCAGCAAGGGGTAGAATACCCAACAAAGAAAATAAAACCAATTTTTCAAAAAGACTAGTTAAAACAAAAAGACCAATTCAAGCACTATTTTTCTGGACCAGGTTATTCTTAAAACATTTGGTTAGATTCTCGCACCATTCAAATAAAAAGAACCCTTCCATACTTTCACTAAAAAGTAATAGTATTTTTTTTTTGAAAGGCAAAAGAATATTAATATATTTATTTGACGAGTACAAGAGTCACTCAAACTCGTATATGCAAAAACTAACTTGTTGCTTAAAAAATCAGCAACACTAAAGCAGTGAGGGTAGAACACCCAACAAAGAAAATAAAACCAACTTTTCAAGAAGACTAGCTAAAACAAAAAGACTAAGTTCAAACACTATCTTTCCGGATGGGTTATTCTTACGACATTTGGTTGGATTCTCGCACCCTTCAGATTAATACTTACATACTTTCACTAAAAAGTAATAGTGACAACAATTTATTAATTACAAGTCTTCAAAATTGAGTATTGGAATTAAAACTCCATTTTTCTTATCAATTAAAACTCAAATTTGAACATCAAAAAACTCAAATTTATTCATTTAATTATTTTATATAGATTTAAGAGTAAAGAAACTTGAAAAGTGAAATGGTGTTTTACGTGTATATAAGGTTGTGGAAATATCAAAACATTCTTAATAAATTTTATTTAATGTAAATATTTAAATATTTTCATAATTTACAGGCTTTTTTTTATGCAGTGTAGACTATAAAAATTATGTTAGGAAAATAATTTTTGATAAATAAATAGTACTAAAATCTTAAAATGAGTGGCGCCAAACAACTACTAAATGAAAGGCGGTTAATGACAGTACTTTTCAGTTTATCCTCGTCTTTCAACAAATTCTTCGTCTGTAACGGGGGCCGAGGCTTGTTCTTGGTTCCGCCCGCGGGTCCCCATGGCCAGTGTCCGCCTGAACCACGGCCTGCTCGTCCCAACCCTTCTCCTTTTCCGTCAAGTACTGTGGTAGCGTTTTTTCTTCCATACCCAGAAGTCCATCATCAACTAGTTCTTACAGTCGCCGGTGGTGGTACAATCCCCTCCGCCGTCGACCGCCGTCAAGAGAGATTTCTCCAGATATCCGCCGCCACTGGGTAGAAGATCATCAACCGCTAGCTTCCGGAGGTATAATCTTACTAGAAACTTTGATAGAAAATTCAAAATTTGAAAATTTGGTTGAAATTCTAGCTCTAGAATGAGAGGATGCTTGGATTAGGATTTAGATCTAACATAACTGTTGTTTATGCTCTAGAGAGATTTATGGTGGCATCATATAACATATTGGGAGACAGAAATTCCACAAAACACAAAGATTTATACCCAAGTGTTCCTTCAAATTACATGAAATGGGACTACCGGAAAAGGGTAATTTGTGAAGAATTAATTGGACTGGACCCAGATATAATCTGTTTGCAAGTAAGCTCTTTTGTCCTTCTATAGTGGTTTTATTTAACTTTAATTCAACTTCTGGCTTACGGGTGCTAGTTTTAATTGTTCTAGGAGGTGGATAGGTTCTTTGATTTAAGGAACACCTTGCAAAAAGCAGGATATGCTGGCTCCTACAAGGTTAGTTTTCAATTTAAGGCATTCTCTGGTAGTTTGATATTTTCCATATATTTGGAGAGCTATGAAAGAAGTTGGTATGATACTATACGGGTCATGTTAATTTGTTGGAGCCATTTAAGAAAAATTCTAAATCTAGTACTTATGATGGCAGCGACGTACTGGAGATAATGTTGATGGGTGTGCCATGTTATGGAAAGCTGATAAGTGAGAGGCAGTTAAACTTTCTTTCATTTTAGTATATGAATTAGGAAGTTAGTGTATAATTTCTTTTGTTCATTAATTTGATCAGGTTTCGATTATTAGAGAGAGAAAGCATTGAATATAAGGAGTTTGGTCTTCGTGATAATGTTGCTCAGCTTTCTGTTTTTGAGGTAAATGTCTTCTAATATCTTTTATATAGTCTGGTATTCAGCTACCTGGCGCTCCATTTTGCTATCTGAAAATTTAAGTCACTGTTCATTATTTACTATCTTATATCATATCAAATAATTTTCATCCTAATATACTCTAGTAAGGTGGCACCAAAGATAATTGTTAGATTTTTACAAAAATAGAATGCATAAATGTTGACCTTTTTCTGGTACAAATAGTTTGTACCTTTGAACTTGAAGCTAACTTGTAATAACATGGTTTATTGAAATGCCACTTCATAATTGCAATACTATTTCCATGCAGAGAGGAGAGGATTTCATGTTTAATGAAAACGTTAAAAACTTCATGGTGTAGGAGAAAGAATCAAAACATAGAAAGATTTTGACATCTTGACTACTAGATCCATCTATTCTCAGCTGGCCCACCCAATGATCAGCTGAAAATTTGTTCACAATATGTCTGATGATGATTTGCATCAGATTAATGTTGTATTTCCTTCTTCTCTATTAATATGTTCATTATTATGTGCATTTATATGCTGTTTCTAGGTGAAAACTCTATCCATTGTATATATGACTTCACTACATACAGGCAGATGTGCAAAGCGGAATCAAAAAGACTAGTTGTTGGTAACATTCATGTGCTTTATAACCCGAGCCGAGGAGATGTGAAATTAGGCCAAGTAAGTGGTCTGCAGTTATCATTTGAAGTCAATACAATGTCTTTTAAAACTGCACTTGGGTTTGGTGACTCAAATATGTTTTCTAAATGTACTTTCTTAAAGAAGTAGATCTACTGTACAAATAATTCCTTTCAGGTGAATAATTCCTGTTTCTCTAATAATTCCAGAAGATAATAATCAACAATCTCAGATGTTGCTAAAAAACTACATGCTACAATGTTAAGCATATCTGCATTAAGTGCAGTGAGTTTCCATTTTTTCTAGTGCATACTCTCATTTTCTTTGCTTTGATCTTTGACACCTCTGGTACAAAGATTTGTTTGAACCTTATGGCTATTAAAGAAAGCTGGGCTGTTTGCATTATCTTCTTTTTCATTCTTTTTAGGACAGTGGTGGCTGTAGTTTATGTAAAAGTATTAGGTCACTTTTCAGAGATAACTGCTCTTGTTTGTAATTAATTATCTGGTATTGTAGATTCGTTTCCTCACTTCAAGGGCACAGATTCTCTCAGATAAATGGGGCAATTTACCTGTTGTTCTTATGGGTGATTTCAATAGCACTCCTCAGGTCTGCATCTAAAAGATATGGTTCTATAACTAGTTATCTTCTCTTTTTTGTGATAAAAGCTTCTGTAATATAACATCAGTTTTCCCTATTATTGACAGAGTGCTATATACAAGTTCTTAACGTCATCAGAGGTGAACCTATATTAAGTTTTTAACTATATGAATGCCATTTCGCAAGATAACTTCTTTATTTTCAATTTGATATTGAGAATTCTAATATTTAAACTATGCTATAATGTTTCTATTGGCAGCTTAATATCAAGTTATATGACAGACGAGAGCTATCTGGTCAGAGAAGTTGCCATCCTGCTCAAGTTTTCGGTGAAAAAAGAGAATGGAGCAGTCCCTTTATTGTAATGGACAGGTAGTTTTCCATTTCCATGCTGATGCCTCATTTTCTAGGAATAACTATAGGTACATGAACACAATCTTTTGCCATGAACTCCTGACTTGCTACATCTGTCCATCAATCAGGGTGTGAAACTATTTTATTGTGAATGCCAACCAAATCATCTTTTCAATGAGGTTTTCACTGGTTGCAAATTTGAAATGCTTGTATTGGAGAATGGAGTTTCAGTGTGTAAAAACTCATTTAGTTCTCTCTCATCTTCTCATCTTCTCTGTCCACCATTACTAGTTTGCTGTTTTTCTTGTTTTCTGCTAGGTTTTCTTTGGTTTCATGTCTACATGAAGACATAGGAAGTTACTAACATTTCTAATAATTGAGGAATTTGTATAAGGTTGACATTTTACCTTTATTCTTTCCATCAACATTGACTTTTTGAATCTGCATTCTCGATTATTAGAGTTTTGTGCCCTAAAGTTACTTTTGGTTTTATATTTTTCTTTAATTTAGTAGTAATATCTTGTAAACCACTGAAACATCTAATTCTTTATTATCATGGGTGTGGTAACTTTTCAGAAATTCCCTTTTCAAACTGTTCGTGCTTTACTCAAAAGTTGAAATGAAGGGCAATGTGAGACAATGAAAAGATAAATAACTTTTGAATAAGAAACTAATTTTGCGACATGATAAAAATGGGGAGGGGACTTGTTGGAACGAGTGTTCAATCTGATTGTAAGCTAATCTTTAATGTTGGCTCCTTTCCTATTCATAGAATATAAACATTATTCATACATAAATAAGAGACCTGCTGAGGTGATTTTCTCAAATGGTCACTTCAACGTTGCTGCATATTTTCTTGGATGATCCTTTATTTTTAGACTATTGAAGAATGGATGGAGAGATGAAGAGGTTAAAGTAGCAACGGGAAGTTCTGATTGCCATTTAGTTGTGCACCCATTAAAGCTGTGTAGCTCCTACGCCACAGTGAAGGTATGGAAACACACATCATTTGCGCACACGCACACACGCACACACTAGATTAGACAACAGATGCACATGCTTGAGTAATTTGATCTCCCACCTTTTGAGTTGCTGAGTTATTTGAGAAATCTATCATAGTAACAGTATTAGTCAATTTTCAGGGTACTACAAATACAAGGGACTACAATGGTGAACCTTTAGCTACCTCCTACCACTCAAAGTTTTTTGGAACTGTTGACTATATCTGGTAAAATGCATTCTGAAAAGTTATACTTGCAATTATTTTGTTGGGGTGGGTCATAACTCATAATGACAAAAGTTTTCTAAGACTTATCTACTTGGTAAAGGTATTCCGAATGTCTTGTGCCCACCAGAGTTTTGGATACTCTTCCAATTGATATTCTCAAGAGGACTGGCGGCCTTCCTTGCAAGGTAAGAACAATGGAAAGTTAGACTTCCAAATAAAGCTCTGCAGTCAGAAAACTTCTCAATGATTGCTGTTGAATAGGGTTATTTTTCTCAAGCTGCATTTTTTTTCCCTTTTTTTTTTTTTTTGACATTAAAAGCATAGTAGTTTTCTAATTGCACGGCGGGGTTTCTGGAGTCCTAAAGCCAATATGTACCATCTATGTCTTCCTAACTGCGGTTTCTCTTTATCATACAGCAAGTCGGAAGTGATCACATGGCATTGGTTTCTGAATTTGCATTCAAAGAAGATACCAGGAACAAGACCGAAGACACCCCAGCATCTGTGGATGACATCTCTTGATCAACATAAAATGTTTGCTGACATGATGTGTGCCAATTGAAGATTTTACCTGTTAAGGCAAACATCTTGAAATTCCTAAGTTCGGGGCCTGCAAATTTGTCTCTTTTATTTATATATATATATGGATTTGATAACATTAATATTCCAATATTTGATTCAATTAATCTTATTAATACTTATAAATAATCACATTTACATAAAATTTTGCTTTTAAAATAACAAATGTAACTTATTATAATTATTTGTAAACTAATTTTAAATTGAGTATTGTACAATTAATTTATTTATCTCAAGTTACATAAAAATTAACCCAATACACTCTAATGTAACTACTAAAAAAACTATTTTTTATAAAACAAATCGAAGTATTATTTTCCAGTCAAAAGAAAGTTTTTGTAGTTTTTATATGGAATTGATATTTTTAAATGCAAAATAGCAAAAAGTGTAAGAAGCTTTCATGTAAACAAATTACCAAAAAAAAAAAAACGAAAAAAAAAAAGAAAAAAGAAAACTCTTTTGACGTGAAATAAATGTATAACATCTAAAAAAGGTAACATAAATATAGATCGAGATGTTGATAGTAACTCCAGATATTTCCAAAACATTTCCTACGCGTCGCAGCAGTGGCGGGACCGACAATTATCCACTTTCCAATGTATGCTACCATACCAGATCTCAATTAATCCCCACACCATCTGAGCCGTCCACCTCAAAAAGGCCTACCAACAATTAACGGCCCTCATTCACCTCCGTAAACCCGCAGTCATCATCAACCCAAACTCTCGAACTTACGTGGCATCCTCCCGACACAATGTTACAAAAAAAATAAAAAATAAAAAACACGGCATTTAACCGACTGCCTGTGTACGACAAGAATCGCCGTTGCGTGCCACTGGATTCATCAGATTCCTTCGTCCTGTACAGGTCTTCACTCACATCCTCGGAAAGAGAAAGCCTCTGGGTTTTGATTGCGGAGGAATCAAATTCGACGGAATGATGCAGCGAGCCGTTGATAACGTCCTCGCTGTTACCAAAGAGTAAGCTCCTCCCTGCATCTTCTTGCTCCTTTCTTTTTCCCTCTAGCATCTTGAACCTATCATGTATCGTATGGACGAGCTATGAGGACATGTAGGCATGCTTGTATGTTGTATTGGTTTGATAGTATTGATTCGTGATGCATTGGTCAAATTTCGTTTCTTTGGATCGGTTTTCGTTTTTCCTCCAGCCAGATTTTTGTTTTTAATGTGATTGGTGTTTGGGAATATAAACTCAGTTTAATTTAGGTATTTTTGTTTACTGATTTGGGATTTTCGTGTTTTATGAGTTTCAGGATTTTTATTTGGGATGATTTTGGTTGGTTGGTGTCATCTTTAAGATATTTATTTGATTGGAATTCCATCAAATTGAACGAGGTTAAAGCTTGCTGTTTTCTGGGATTTGGTGTTGGACAAATTTAATTCCTTCCTTGGGCAATATTCAAATAGCAAAATCTATTTCAATTCTAAACTTTTGAAAGGAAAGGCTGAAAAAGGCTTTGCTTTTAACAACTGGTTATGGAATATTGTGATTTTGTGTCATTGATTTGCTAAAGAGGTTTGTTGGTAATTTGTTTCTGATTTTAGTTTGGAAGGAAATCTTTGAAGTCCGGATGATCTGCAATAATAAGGACTTGTGTAACTTTTATGTGGACTTTGTGACATTATCTTAAAAATGCTATGGGGGAAATGTGGAAGTTTTACTCCTTTGTATATGGGGATTATGATAGCTCAAGTTGATAACGGCATTTGTTGAGGGTTTCTGTTGAATAGGCTTAACATGGTCCTAAAATTTCCAATTTTTAATAACTGAGCTGAATCAACTAGAATCTGTAGTTTTATTGTGGTTCTGTACTAAGATAATGGTTTAAACAGAAGGGTCTAGTTTAGCCTCTAGTTTAGCTCCTTTCTCAGTAGCAACTTGAAGGGAAATAAATAAGAAAAAGAAGAAGTTACTTGAAAGAATTCCAAATTCCAAATTCTTTGGTGTGTTAATTAATGAGGAATCCTTCTATTTTGTTGTGCAGATCAGTAAAGACCTTCACTTTTGAGTCTTTGAACAACATCGTGAGATTTATCAATGGGTTATCAGCACTTCTATTGACCATTTTGCCAGGAAAGGCAAATATTCTTGAAGGTTTCCATGGCTGGGAGCTCAGGCCTACTTTTCGTGGACCTCGATTTCCACGCTGGATGGAAAAGTAAGTTTTGATTTAATGAAATGTGAATCTGCTTGGCATTTTACACCTGTAGACAAGGTAGAAGGAAATTTGTTTGGACCTTTGGCTAATGTAAGTTCTCCTAAAATATAAAATCTAGAAATTCCTGCCACCACATCCCCCAAGCCTCTCCTTTGCTCATGAATTTGCTTCACATCATGATGTACCAGCATTTTGTGTGTAATTTTCTTATTTTTCAAATTTTTGTTGGTAATATTACTGCTTTTTGCTGTTGACAATAGAGGTGCTTCGTCATTCAACCAGTTCATCCATGAGCTTTCTGTGGATTCTGATACTTCTAGTGTGGATTATTCTTCTGGAGAAGAAGATGACCATGATGGAATATACCCCCTATCACCAACATCTCAAAGTTCACGAGTCTCCAGAACTAGCACCCAGGGTAACTGCAGCTGGCATTGGACTGACTGGATTGCATACATATTTTCTTGGATACTCCTACCCGCTAAGTTTCTCTTTGGGGTACCATTTCATCTTTTCCATGTATCTTATATGAGACAATCAAGGGCTCCAGCTACTCCACGAAGCCCCAGGCCTTTGCATTTTCATTCTATCAAGAAACCTCATGCCCCCAAGGACCACGTTGTTTACCGTACCACTGACAGGAGACGTGGAGTCATTGAGGTTTCTGCAATGACATTTTATCACCTTTTGCATTTCCATTCACTCTTATTTTACTCCATTGGTTCTAACTACCTTTCTTTACCTGTTTTGGTTCTATCTTGATCAGGATCTTCATCTGGCTATTGAGATTTTCATTGAAGCTATATTTGACATGTTTCACAAGGCTGCTTATTTTCTACTTTCCCCAACAGAGGCATTCAAAATAATCCACGGATGGTTTACATCTCTGAGAAGTGATGTTAAAGATGTTCACCCTGGTGTTTCTGATGCTTATGTCACTAGTACCACTCTTGGATCAGATGATCCTGCTGTTACAGAAAGGAAAATGACTATTTACCAGTCACTCAATACAGATGCTAGGACATGTCAGGATGTCATTACAGAGATGGGGTAAGGATAGTGATGCCTTCAACTTCTCTTATTTTTCTGCCATTGGAATTATGCTTTTGATATTCTTGTTTTTTACTACTACACCTGTCTTAGGTACCCATATGAAGCTATTCATGTCATCACTTCTGATGGATACGTTCTTCATTTGGAAAGAATTCCTAGGTACCATTTTTAATTTTCTTTCAGATTTGAGATTTTTCAATTTGTCACTCTTGTTTGAATGTGTGGTTATTGACACTTCTAGTTTAATTTTGCAGACGTGATGCTCGAAAAGCAGTTTACCTACAGCATGGAATTTTTGATTCATCTATGTGGTGAGTGGTAGTCTATCTTCTGCTCATGACATATCATTGTTTGAGGTTGAGGAGTCTTGGTATGAGTTGGTGGAAGCAGCGCTTGATGTCTTGCTCTTGTGGGAAGACCTATTTTGATTACCTATGATGACAATATATCAGAAAAACCTTAAAACTTGGTTTCTTCTTCTGCTTGGTCGTTTTGTTACTTACATCATCTGACAAGCTGCATGATTTCTTATAGAGTTTTTGTCTGGTTCTGGTTTCTTCTCAGTAAATTTCGAACCTGATTTGCTCCAGTGAGTGTCAGGTTGCATTCAATCATGATTCTAATTCATGATATGTTGTTTTTCTTGACAAATCCATGATATGTTGTTTTTCTCGGTGGATTTTGCAACTGATTTCTTCTCAGTCAATTTTGCAACTGATCTGCCATCAATTTTTAATGCCATTTAATTTCCTTATTTTCCCTTCATTTTTTTTTTCAGTCTATATGTTTATTCTTATGAATTTATTCCGTTGTTCAGTTGGGTTTCTAATGGTGTTGTTGGGTCTCCGGCTTTTGCTGCCTATGATCAAGGTTCATTGTGTATCCTTTAGTGGCTTTTGTACTTCCCATATCTCATGGCACGTAGATTGCAGTTTAAAGATGATGTCACTTTATGCAGGGTATGATGTTTTCCTTGGGAATTTTCGTGGTTTCGTTTCTCGGGAACATGTGGACAAGAAAATTTCATCGCAACGGTAAGAAGACATATAATCTTCCTTTCAATAACTTCTGATTTGTTGCATTGCATAGAAATTAAAATTGAAACAAGGGGGGATATTTCATCATGACTTCTCCTTTCTTGTGACTAATGTGATCCTAGAAACATGGTCATAGTTTCAACAAAGATTTTTAATTGTCTTTTTCTGGTCATTATTGCCAATCAATGGAACATGGAAGCCATATTCAAGTTTGATAAAGGATGGTGCTGCATTGCAGATACTGGCGGTATTCCATCAATGAGCATGGGACTGAGGATATTCCAGCCATGCTAGAGAAGATCCATGAGGTCAAAACTGCTGAATTGAAAATTAGCAATCCTGATGAAGAAACAAGCCATGAACAACCTTACAAACTCTGTGCTATCTGCCATAGCTTGGGAGGGGCTGCTGTATTAATGTATGTTATAACGTGCCAGATTGAAGAGAAACCCCACAGGCTCTCAAGATTAATTTTGCTATCGCCTGCAGGCTTCCATGAGGATTCTACTATAGTCTTTACAGCAATAGAGTATCTGTTGTGTCTTTTAGCTCCTAGTATGGCACCGCTTGTGCCTGCCTTTTATATTCCAACCAGATTCTTCCGCATGCTGTTTAACAAGTTGGCAAGGGACTTCCATAATTATCCTGCAGTTGGAGGACTAGTTCAAACACTAATCGGTTATGTTGCAGGTGGAGACAGTTCAAATTGGGTTGGCGTGATAGGCTTACCTCACTATAACATGAATGATATGCCAGGAGTTTCTCTTCGTGTGGCTCACCACCTTGCACAAATAAAAAGATCCAGACGATTTAGAATGTATGATTATGGGAGTGCATCAGTCAACATGGAGTTGTATGGATCTCCAGAGCCCTTAGACTTGGGTGAATACTATGGACTAATTGATATTCCTGTTGATCTGGTCGCGGGTCAGAAGGATCAGGTAATTCGACCTTCAATGGTAAGAAAGCACTACAAGTTGATGAGGGATTCAGGTGTGGACGTATCATATAATGAATTCGAGTACGCACACTTGGACTTCACTTTCGCCCACCATGAAGAACTCTTGGCATATCTAATGTCCTGCCTGCTTCTTGTGGAGCCTGCTCCAAAGCATCAATCTAGCAACAAGACTGTAAAGTTGAAAAAGAAAGGGCAGCAAAGCCTCTAGCAGGTGAAGTTCTGGCTTTTGGATTTGACATGGGTTTGATCTATCTTTAGATGCAATGTTGTTGTACATAATTACATCCGTGTAATTAGCATAGAGCGAGAGTAAACATGTCTCATGTTCCCTATAAATTTTCTCTTTCGGGAGCAAGATGGGAGATTGCTCATTGATTGGCGCTTTGTAGGATGTAACACTGTAACAGGGTTGAAACTTTTGTTTGTTTGCCTATTAGAGAAATTTCATGTTCTCAGAAATTACCTAATAGCATTCTCTGGCGTGGAATTGTTACTCCCAATATCAAAGATTGCAATCATTTGCCTGAGAAACTTTTGACTGTCTTTCACATCTGTTGCCGACATTGTTTTACTGACTAATCTATCAATTCGGGGGTTCAGTGCAGATTTTCTAAAACTACATGGAGTTTAAGAGCACATTTTAATGATTTTAAGAGTAAAGTATAAATTTTCGAATCACCTGAGTGTTGAAGTGCACCTTTATAATTTGGGGTTTAAATACGCCTCCCCCCTCCGGCTGTCCCCCAAACCACAATTTTCCCTATTTTTTAATTCTTTACTATTTTAATAATAATTTAAAAAATGGCAATAATATGTGTAAAATGTTTGTAATCACAATAATTTTTAAAATATAATAACATTATTAAATAAAAAAATACATATAAAATTACACTTAAGTATATCATGTTATACATATTGCACTTAAAAACAATGTATATATATATATATATATGTCTTTTTTCGAAATAAATAAATAAAGAGGAAAAATAAAAGAAGAGCCAAAAGACTATGTGGTTCGGCTTGTGAATTTTATAAAATATCAAATTAGCCCAATAATAAACATAAAACAAGCCCCAGTTAACGGAGACGTCAAAACTGTAGCAGATAAACCCTAATAATATTTGATTTAGGAATTGGGAGCTAACCGGGAAGATCCATTTCGAGCAGTCGGATACAGAAAATCGGTGCAAAACGAGAGCGAGAAAATGGCGATGAATTCAGTGAAATGGGGCTATGTTCGGATCATAACTGGCACCATTCTCGGCGGCGTTCTCGGCTTCTACGTGATGCACCGAGTCGAAATCAGCTACAAGGTCAGCTCTTTTCACCTCATCTTTCCCTTCCACTTTTGTTTGGCTTGGTTTCTGAGAAAACACAGCAATTAGAACAAAATTCATAAAATTTCCTCCTTTCTCCACTCTTTTTGTACTTTCCCTGTAACTGGGTCTCATTTTATTTGATTATTTTGTAATGAACTTTAAACATATGGACTTAATTTTTTTTTTTTCTTCTTCTTCTTCTTCAATCGAACAGGAGAAAATGAAGGAGAGATTGAGAAAATACGAGAATGAATTGAAGAAGAAGGAGAAGTTGAATGAACTTGAAGAATCTGTCTAGCTTTTTTAGCGTTAGTAACATTTTCCCTTGTTCCCCTAATAAATTGGGTATATTTCTTTCACTCCTCAAGATTTATTTATTTTTAATGGTATGTGTGGTACAGCAATGAATCGATCCTAGCTCTCAACTAGAAAGAACTCTTAGTTTGAAACTTGAGATGAATGGGAGGGATTTAGGAAAGGGGAGGGCTATTCAGTAGTATAGCACTATAACCCATCATCAGATTGGATGTACTCAAAAAATGAAGCACTACTTCCAGTTTAACACAAGATTGTAAGTTGCCCCTCGTAGCTGATCAGTGGTTGCTTCTGTACTTGTAGTGAATTTGGTCAAAATGGGGTTTGATGGGGATAAAGTTCTCAACTTTGTTTGTTCTATTTGGATTATTATAATTTTGAAAGCCCATTTGTAACATGCACTGCCAGTTTTGTTGAGTTTGGTATTGTGTATCTGTTGTTTTTTTGGAAATACCATAGTTAATGCGGGACTCAAATTCCTCCTACTCTGTATCTCTGTTACTCAGAGCTAGGCACTCATATGTTCCTCTTCTGTCTAGTTTAGCTTTTAACTTGTGTTCAATCTATGAATTCTTATATTGGTTAATATCTTGTGGTCGGGTTGGTTTGTTCCTTCAGTTTTATAAAAGTCACCTAATAAACCATGGATCACTGGCAATGTTTAGACAATCTGTGTGGATATGAGAGTAGTTGCATCATAATTAGGGTCTGGATACTTGAGCATTCCCTTCTGTTGTTAATTGAAGTGTTTTACTGCATTGGGGTCCATAGGCATTGCATAGGACTGATAGGATAATCTGCATTGGAGTCGACATGTGATGCTGATACTGAGAAGTGATAACTGATTTGCTTAAAGTGAGTTTTGAAAAGGGAATTCCATTGGATGAATCTCACTTCATCTTCATCTACTCATGATGCATGTTGTTTCTTTTTTATTTGGAAGAGGGTAATTGGGGATTAAAGTTTTGATGTTGATTCAGTTTGTGGTGGAAGATATGTGTTTTTCATCAGAAAAGATTCACATGGAAGCAAAATGTCATGACTCTTAAGTCATAACAGAATATTGTTTCTCTCTTTACCAATTACCTTTCCCAGGAGGTGAATGTCAAGGAAAATCCAACCTTTACCTCCCAACTCTTTTATGATAAGTAATCTATTTTTTGGATTTTCTACAATAAAATTGCAGGCTTTTTTGGCCCAAAAATGAAACTGCAGATGGAACTTTAAATTCTTATATCGAAGAACCTTTTTTAAATATAGCAAGGAATATCATTTCTCTTCTTAAGATTATATTACTCAACATGTATTAAAAAAAAAAAAAGAAGAGAAAAAAGAATCGTATCTAATCAATGGTTGATACTTTCAATTGCTGAATTTAACATCTACTTAAGTATCACTAATTATAAAACTCTAATTTGAGGTTAATATCAAAATTCAAAACTCCCTAAACATTAAAAAATGTAAAATCAAACTCTATAATGTTAATTTTCAAAAACTAGAAGTTAATTGATAGATGATAAATTAGCTTCTTTAACCGTTTCACCGATGATTAATGGCTCCATTCAAGTCCGGCAGTTGTGTTTTGTCAAGTTCTAAGACTAAAAAGTTAGAGAACCAATTGATAACCAATAAACTTGAAGACATTAATTGCAAAACGCTAGTTACTTGCACAATCAAATGAATTATTTTTCATCACTTATCTTATTTCGCATACATGCTATGCGACTCTAATTTAAAATTTTACTTTTAACAAAAAGAGATTGCAAAACACTTGTAAATTTCAGATTATGGGGATAATTTTTTTAATTACTATTATATTATTTCTCTTCCAAAAACAAAAAAGAAAAATAAATTAAAAATATTCCAACATTAAAAATACTCCATCACATTTATTAAATATACAAGGGCATAATGTTGTCTATCCTTAAATTTATTTATTTTGACATTTGACATTTTTAATATCAAAATATCTTAATTTTTCATTTTTCAAATAAAAACTATCGGTTTCCTCTTCCTGAGAAAAGAGTCCAAAAACTGAAAATGAAAAAAGAGCGGGAAATCATAAAAGAGGAACAGAAACAAAATCACAGAGGCACAGAATGGAGGATTCAGGATCGATTCTCAGCCAGATCTCATGTCTCAAGGACATAATCAATCATGTTTACTTCCTCTGGAATCTTTCCTCCTTCACTCAATTTATTCAAACCTACTCTTTCCTTCCCGATTCCTCACTATCCGTTAATTTTTACTCCGAAAATTGATCTTTGAATCGTAAACAACTAGGTCGACAAAGAAATCGAAGCCAATATTCAGGTAACTTGAGAGATAGAATCGGAGGTCGTCAGGTCCGAGGAGATCGAGGGCGCTTTGGCCGTTTGAGATCACTGGATTGATATCCGTTACCGGTAACTTCCGATATTTGCAAGAATTGATATATATATATATATATATATTGAAATTTCAGATATGTCTGTGATTTAGTGATTTTCCTTTCCAATCTCTCAGTTTATTTCTTCTCTTCTTTAGTTTTTTTTTTTTTTTTTTTTTTTTTTTTGAACGGCAAAAATTCTTCTCTTCTTTAGTTGATTGGAGAAGCAGTTATGCGATCTCAGAAAACAGGATGAATTGCATAAGATAATCGATGAAAAACGGTAAAATTAATTGACCTTCTGCTTTTCTCAAATGTTATTTTCTGATTTTCATGAAACAAAGATAAGAAATCACTTTATCAACAACTAAAATCTGATGTGCTTGATGTGCTCATTAGCAATGCACAAAAGATCAGAAAAGCATTTCCTAAAAAATTCAAGAAGTAAAAAGTTGTTATTTTTGGCTCAATTAGTGCATAATGCAGATTTTTTTTTTTTTTTTTTTGATCAGCAAAGATAATGCAGATATTATTTACTCAACTTTTCTTGATGTTCCGGGAAAGGTTTACCATGCTCTGCCTAGGAATTTCAGAGGAGCATTGACAAGAGAGAAAATGATGAATTGGTTGCTTTGTTGGCCGAAGAGGAGTTATTGAAGAAATTCAATGTCAGCAGTTGTGGAGGAGTTATTGGAGATCTTTATAGTTCTAACTCTGGTAACGTTATTGCAGTTTTTAGAGGAGTTTCTTGTGCATAATCAGCATGTTTCACTTAATATTAATCATTTGATACAATGCCCTTTCTTTCACTTTTTATTTTTTATTTTTTATTTTCTTTTACTTTTAATAACTCAGAAGGTAATGTATTACTTAGTTTATATCTTATTTTATGGGGTTTCTTGAAATATACTTCTGTTTGTGTTTGTATAATTCTCCTTTCCTGTCGCATCTGAACTGATATACTTCGATGGGGAAAGGCTTTTGTGTCTGTGGTTCTTTTCGCTGCTTATTCCATGCCAGAATTTCGATGCATCATAGCTCCTGCTCTCTCTCTCGGACATGCACAAACACGCACTAACCCCAATTGCCCTTGATACATTTACAATGGTTGTTATACAGTTTTAGAATTTAAAGGCATAAGGGGAGTTGTAGATTCTCTGCTTCTGGATACAGTGGCTGTGGGTTACTTCCAAGGTATGTGTTGAGGTCATAATGAAGCATCTCAAAGGAAATAGTAGATAGTTGGAATGTACACACACACAAATCATGATTGACCTCAACTTAAACTCTTGTGTATGCTTGTTGGGAAAATAAAAATAAAGGATCTATATTTTTTTATTGAATTGTCCATCAGTTATCGTCCGAGTTAACAGTGGCCTGACGCTTTGTATGAAATATTGATGATTACAAGCTTAGCTATCCAAAAACTTCTTAAATGAAAAATCCCATTAGCAATTTATTTCTTGTTGGATTTTCATGTTGCTTTCCCCTGCGTTGTGAGAAGGGGATTCTTGACTTTTTTCATTTTCCCATTTATGGAGTACAACAGTTCTTGTGCTTGTCAGACTTTTATAGTCTTTTGGAAGTATATGATACATGGTAGCAGATACTGAAATCATTTTAGGTAGCTGATTCATAATAGTACTGCAGTTTTACCACACCAAGAGGAGATAAGAAGGTGATCCAGCTAGAAATTACTTTTTGATGTTTAAACAGATTTAGTGGCTCCCAATGTAGCATCAAGTATGGTGCATATGATTTTTCATTTTGATTCCATATGTGGCCAGAAAACGCCTAGGCTCCACATAGATTAAGACAGCTGCATGTTTTCTTGTGTTTCTACAAGTTATGACCCAATATACATAGCCCATTCACTTCTGTGAATTATTCTGGAATCATGGGGTTCGTTTTCATTTTCACACCAAGTGTTGGTTTCCATTTATATTATGATTCGCTTACTAAAGCATGGTTTGTAGCACTGTAGCAGAAATGGCATCATCACAGTATTTTTTAGCTCATACTTAAGTACTCTTGCAATCTTGACAAATTGCGTGTGTTATATAGACACTCTGTGGTCAGGCTCTTATGCAATTATCTGTAGTGGGCATTGACTGTACTGAATGCTTAGAACAGTTATACTGCACTGCATTAAAGGTTTAGCTACTTTCGTCCTTTTCCTCCGTAGAACCTTTCAAAGTAAAGCTATGAAATGTAGGGAGCTGTAGAACTTTAGCAGTGATGCAGAACCTATTCCTTGCAACAGAAAAGCAATTTGGTTATTTTGTAACACTTGAAGAAAGATCTGTCAAACTTTTGATTTAGTATTTAGTAGTTTGTTGCATAAGCATTATAGATTATTGGCTCGGACGTAGAAAAAAAAACAGTTTTCTGATTTCTGTTCAAGCTAATCTCCTGTAAATTTTTCTAAAATTTGTCAGTTCTTGGTAGGGGTCGGGCTTGATCCTCACTAAAACTTCTGTATAAACATCACTAACCATATCTTGGTTTTGTCACTTTCACTTTCAGGTGGGGTACAGGCTTCATTAAAAGTTTTACTATTTAATTACTGCCTAGGAGGAGTGCAACAGGCCTTCGACATGCAGTGGATAGGACCAAGAAAATTCAAATGGTAAAGACACAGTGTCATGTCTGTGCAAGTTAAAGACTATAGGTTCTCTAACACAAACATCACAGGTATAGTGTGCTTATAGCTCACAAGATATTACATCATTTCTTGAAAACTGTCTCCTATCAGAGTATATTTGTCTTTGTTCATCACATAGCATATATCCATGTGCGAATAGCTGTAGGTAAAAATTTGTTACTTGATTTTTAGGTGGTATCTTCTCATTTTATCATGTCCTATAGAGTAATGTACTATTATTCATTAATCATCATCATAATCATTGTAGCTTGTTTTAGTTTTAGTTTTTTAGGTTGGTTGTATATTCATTTATCTTCTAATTCTTCCTCACTGGTTTCATTTCATTGTATAGTAGCTCAATAGTTTCAAATGATTAGTGGTTAGGGTAGAAAAGGAACTGTCTTGTAAATCAGTACCGTGCAGCCTGCTTCGGCAATTGGTACTTCAAAAAATAATGAAATGAGGGAGCAAAATAGTGGGAAGCCACTAGATTGAGAACCCTTAAAACATTAAGGGAAAAGGTTTGCTAAGGTCTATCATGAGAAGGCACCTTGCAGAGGTAGAGGTGATGCTTAACTGATGAGAAAATGTGGTTCAAAATCCTGTCATAAACTTTGGTTGTTCTCCCAGATCACTGACACTAACCATGTCTGTCGTGTGAACATCACGTGTACCATTGATTTGTCGGTAACACACAGCCATTTCTTTTCTACTGCATGTGCTCTTTACAGAATACACTTTGGGCCCCCTCTCTATTGACCAGGAAAAAAAAACAATAAATGGTTTTTGGATTAAACAGCTATGTTAATCCGTCAAGGTTTGAGTTTGTGAATCAATAAAGAACATGAATTGAATTGGATGTTTTAGGCCACAAACCTCCACTTGTGGTCTTGAGTCCATTTAAAGTCTAGTCCACTCGTGTGTAGAAGTGCCAATAATGAGGGCATTTCTGCCCAATTTTGATCACACACCTTTCCTTTTCCTCCCTAACACACAATAAACAGGGCGAAATGATGAAAAGGAAGAAGAGAAATATATTAAATGGATAAAGGAAGACCAGGGAAACGTCCTTAGCTTGGTTACAAATGTCACACGCATGTAAGCATGGCAATAGACAGGGAATTTTGTTTGGTTTCTAACACATTCTACTCTTGATAATGAGTATATTGCTTGCCAGTGATCAACTGGGGTCCAAAGTGCAAAGACTGGTGAGAATAGAGACGTTTTATATCCCTTTTGATGAGCCCCACTTGGTTCTTTTAGTTGACCCATGTGGGGCCTGGATCATTCCCACTTTGCCCTATAAGAAAACCCCTCCTCTTGTTGCTCTTTCCATGCAAAGCTCAATCATTTACTAGGGTAAACAACTTCTCATCCAAACCCCCAAGATTGATCCACTTAGTGCTGTACGAACTTAGAGCAAGAAGGTTTACTGAAAATCTGAAGCCACCCACGAGTCAAAAGAGAGAAGGGTGGAAAAGAAGAGGAAGTAATCAAATCCTAATTAAAATATCGATCAGCAGAGAGATGAAGATGAAGAGTTCTACAATTGGAGGGTCTAAGAGGAAGTTCCCATGCAAGGGAATTGGAGGGTTCCTTAGAGAAGAGAGAAGTAGGCTTTACATAATAAGAAGATGTATTATCATGCTTCTCTGCTGGCATGACTGACTTCGAGGTTTGGACTCTACATGCTGCTTAGAAGCTGCCTGCTTTATTCTACTCTAGATTTTCTTTTGTATTATGATAGTTTTTCCAGTGTGCATATGAATAATGTATGAATCATCTTATGTTTCCTTCACTTTGCTTGTGTCTTCACCTTCTCCATGATATATTATGATGCTTCTTTTTTGAGTTCAGATCTCAGTTTTATGTTGGAAAATTGATTCATTAGAGAATTTTGATGAATCTATTAATCTCATCTTCGATCCTGAAGCTTCGGTAAACTCCAAACTTTTGTTTGGATTATTGCTTTCTTACTTATATTCCTGGGGTAATACAGTTTTGTTGATCTTATGTCATTGATGTGTCTTCCTATTCTTTCCTTTTTTGTTCCTTCTCAAACTCTTGCCTGAGTTGTCTCTTTTTCATGTGAAACTACTTGCTCCATGCGGAATCTGATCGAATCAACTTTATTTATCCCAAGAAAGGGAATCACTTTAATTTTAAGTGTTTGCTGCATCTCTTTTCTTCCTGTTTTCTATTTCTATTTTCTCTAAATAATCTCTTGTTGGTGGATGATACATGGCTAAAATCTCGATTCTTTGGACTTTGAGGGAATATGTAGTTGATAGGGGAATTATTATCCTTCAAAAACTTTCATTCTTTAGTGAAAAGCAAATAAACCCTAGAAGGTGGAAATTGATTTGGTTGACATTTTCTGAAGATTAATCAAGCAAAGTTTGGGGTCATTAAGTGCTAATGATGGTGAATGGATGAAGCAGGAGATGCTTCTCCAACCACCAAATCTTACCAAAAAAATCACTTTTCTCAATTTTCAACAGAATTATTATTATTGTATGTGAGGGAGAGGAAAGGGGGTATAAAGTAGGCACTAAAATAAGATGAGAACAGTAGTGTGAAATGTATGCAGACGTTCCACTGAGCTTAGTAGTAGTAAATTTATTTTTTTGAGATTTTGAGTTCGAGTGGAAAGAACTATAGAACAGGATGATTATTTCATATTTATATAATTCATCATTAAATATATATATATAAAAAGAAAACAAATTTTTTTAGCAATTAAAATGGTAATACATGGGTTGGGGAGGACGAAATGTAGCTAAGAGCCGTAAAACCTATATAGAATTAATTTTCTATGGTGTATTAATTAATTTGATAATGGTGATGATAAAATAAGAATCAGAATTGAACCAAACTTTCAAGTCAAAATGTTTATTTTTAAATTTTAATGTTTAGATTTAATTAGTTGAGAGTTCAATTCTCTGTAACTATTTGAAAGATTTCATTATCTCTCGTAATTTCTCATGTTAAAATATATATATATATATATATATAATCAACAATGATGCCTTTCCTTCTTGGATGAGCCATATGGTTCTATTTCTATAGTTTGAGGAGAACAGTTGTTCAAAGAACTATTATCATAGCGTAACTTAGTCTGTACCTCTCTTTATTTATTAATGTCACTCCTCCGTCTCACAAAAAATAAAAATAAGAATAATTATTTTAAAAAAAATAAGAAAAAAAGAACAAGAGAGTTTGTGTGGAGAGGAGAGAATCGAATGTAGCTCACTGACCTGGAGGCACGCACCACTAATGAAATGAGCTAACAACCGGGTGCCTTATTGAATGCTGCCTTATTGAATAAGTTTCAAACTTTTGGAGATGCACCAATTCCAAGTTCCAACTAAATCTTTATATTTATAACCAGGGCGGAGGCAGAAATTTTCTTTAAGGGGGCAAGATGCTAAAATTTTCAAAGTTTAGAGGGGTTTAAATAATTTTTTATATACTAATTATATACTAATTTGTAAAATTTTCAAATTTCAATGGGACGAGCGCCCCCCTCACACCCCCTGGCTCCGCCACTGTTTATAACAACATTGTTTTTTTGAACAACCATAAAAACTTGTATTGTTATATCAACGAGAATTTATATTGACCGAATTTGCTCATTAGGTCAAGTTATTTATCTCCAAATTTTTCATTTAAAAAAAAAAAAAAAGGAATTTCCATTGATCATTAGAAAAGAGTACAGAGCCTTGCAGTGCAATGACCCCAATTGAAAGACCACATATCTTTGAGACAGAGTTTTGCCTCCCAATCCAATACAGAATTAGCCTTCCTAGAAATATAATTAAATTCACAAAAAAAAAAAAAATAGTAGACAGCATCAAAGGTTTAATCTACCTAGGCAAATTAGCATTCTTGTTAACTAATTGGACAAGTTCCTTGTTGTCTGATTCAAATTCAAGTCATTTCCAGCAACCAGCCTACCGCAGCTTGCAATACAAGGGATTCAATTCAACCATTAAAAAAAGAATCAACCAACCATTTAAAGGCAAAACCATCCACAAAATTGTCCCCTACTTTTTTGACAAACCACAGCCAAAATGCAGCACATGGCATCGTGAATCCTAAAAACGTAGGTGCGGGTACACGGTTCACGTGCGTGGTTATGGATTTGTCTGCATGCAAGCCACAATATTCTAATGTTCATACAAAAAAAAAAAAGTAATTGAGATCTTTTGTTAAAAAAAAAAGATAAATAACAAGATCAATTATTATAGAGATTATAGTTGTTTTACAGTTCATCCAATAAGAAAAAAGAAAAAAAAGAAAAAGAAAAAACTAACTCCCTATACCTGGATTTGTTATTCAGGTTAACTTTTATATAAAGTTTAATAATATAATTTTATATAATAAATAAGTAATAATTGATTTTTTTTACATAATATTTATTGAGTATTTTTATTTAAATAAATTTTCATACATTTGTTAAGGGTATTATTGTATTTTTTCACTTCAAGTTAATATTTTTTTATAGAGGATGATCTGTGAAAAACCATTTGTGATTATCAAATCATTGATTACATAAAGAGAAAATAGTTTTACAATTAGACTTATCTCCAAAGTGTAAAATCGTAACCACTTATGGAAAATAACCATCGCATGTCTAAAAGGGGGTTGATCAGGACAAAACTTTGTAGTAAGTTCTTGAATTTATTTTAAATTTTTA
>BPVZ01000008.1:4077884-4093639 GCA_020521535.1 Rubroshorea leprosula
ATATATATATATATTTGACAATTTTGAAAACGCAACCTCATACTAACGTGATGCATTCAGGAAAAAAAAATGTTGATCCTAAAATTCATGTGCAAAAGATTGTCTAAGTAGTAAGAGATACTAAAGTCTCATTAATGCTTTTGAAATCCCCTGGAATTTTTTTTTTCCTAATCAACCAAATAAATATTGTTTATTGGTTTAAAATACAAAAGGTATTGTTACCAGGGACCAAGGCATTGAAGAACAATGGAGGCAGCCGCCCCCCTTAAACTTTTGAGAAACATTTAATATAGTACTCTAACTTTTATTTGAGAAAATTTTCTTTTATAATATAAATTTCAAGAATTATTGCAAATGTAGAGAAAATATTTAAGACTTAAATAAAGAGTTTTCTAAAAATAAGGATGTGATTTAAATAAAATGAATTGTATGCCAATTTAATTAATTAAGAATTAAGGTTCTTAAACATTTTCTCATCTGTTAAGCCCCCCAAAAAAATTTTTATTCTTATTTAAACAACTTTAAATGACAAATTTTTTTAATATTCTTTTATTTTCTTTCTTAATATTCTATATAATAATTTAAATTTTTTTTTGAGATATTTTTTTTAACTTTCATGATTAAATTTATGATCATTTTTTTATGTTAAGTCAATTTAAGTTAGTTTATTTTCTAAAAGAACTATTTTAGTATTTTTTATAATATTGGTGTTTATCAACATGATCTCTAAAAAATTAGGAGTAAAACATCCTAAAATTAGATTATTTCAATAAAATCAAAACACTCTTACTCCTACTGTAAGAATATGTTTTTTTTCTTCAATGCAAGTTTACTGAAACGATGTAATTTTGTGGTGTTTTTTCTCTTAATTTTTTAGAGATTTAGCTAATAAACACTTTTTTTATTCATTCTTCAATTGATCATAATATAATTTATTATTGTGATATTTTGCTTTTTTATTATAATAAATACATTTATTTCTAATTTTTGTTAAAAATACATTAATGAAAAAGACCAAAGTGAATCTTTTTATAAGAAAAATTAAATTTTTAAAAATAAATTAGTGTTATAAAATATATGTTAAAGACTCAAATCTTCAATAATAATTTTTACTCCCTTAATTGAATTTCCTAACTTTGTTCCTGTTTCTACTCTTACTTCACAAATCCCAAAATCCCCTAAAAATTAATAAATTTTCTAGCTCCCAAAAGATAAAAATGAATCCCAGAAAAAAGAAAAAGATTCCTCACATGGAGTCCAAATGAGATGTATTTCATAATTTTTGTTGCCAAAGTGAGGCACAGCAGTGGAGATAATTGCCTGCAAGATACCCAATTTTGGAAAATGGTTCACCCCCTCAAAAGATTCCAGGAAGTGAAACCAAAAACTAGGAAGTCAAGTCAAAGTTTTGTTTAAACCATGGGATTGAGGAATATAATTGCTTCCATGAATGAATAATCAAACATTAAACTTTGAACTTTCAATTTTGATCTTCCGTATGAGACATGGCAATTTTTGAAAACACTGAACTATTTTTGTGTTTTTTAATAGGTTTATAACTAACTGTTTGATATTATAAAAATTTAAACTCTTTACTCTAATCATAAATTATAATAGATAACAATTCAATTAAATTCTTATGAATTTATTTCTACATGTACATCACATTCATGTGTAGAAAAGCATGTAGCACCACAAAGGAAACAATCATAAAAGGGAAAAAAGGATGAGAGTACTTGAACTAATTAACCAAGACATTTTAGGGTTTATGCTCTCACTATCACCCACTTCAATATGCTGCTTTTTTTATTTTTGTCTGTTTTCTTCATAGTTATCCAAACAATTGAAAGCAACCTCAAAGCAACTCAGCTCCTCATTTCATGTGGTCCTCCCAATTCTCAAATCCACAGAGTCCAAGAGGGTCAGCACCCAGCCAGAGAGGTGAAATTTGGGTAAGGGGGAAGTAATAACGGCAGGCATATATGGAAACAATGAGAGCAGAAAGGCTTCAAATATAGTGATTTTTGTCACTTTTTCATTGGGCTAGGGTTTTGATGTTGCAACTTATACATAGTACAATGAAAAGCATCTCTTTATCTTGACAAATTGTGCTTGTGCATGTCTGTACTCGGTACACAGAGAGAGCTTTCCACCAAATGAAAAGCAAAACAGATAAGCACACGCATGTTGGGGGAGGGAAAGTAACAAAAATTTTCCACAGATAATTGATTGAGTTGTGAGAGAGAGAGAGAGAGAGAGATTAGGTTTTCTCTTTTTGGGCAGAGGGGCTTAGACATGGCCAGAGGCTAGTCAAAGCTTTGCAGGCACTAATTTTTCTTACTTTAGGAGCGAAATAATTGTACTTTTGTAAGATTAGAAAATATCACGTGAAGATTTTTTTATTTAATTTTTTTAATATCTTTTGTAAGGTTAGAAAATACCACGTCGAGGTTTCTTTATTTAATTTTTCTTTAACATTATAAATTTGAAATATTTAATATATACTTAAATTATTATAATCTTCTTGTTTATTTCAAGAGTTAAATATGTTTTCAACTAATCATAATCGTATTTTTCTAAATGAATTACTTATTTTTCTTAAAACCAAAAACAAAAACAAAAAAAAAAAACAGAAGTGGCACAGTCCTAGCTTAGTGTTTCCCTACCACTCACTTCCCAGTTCCTATGATATTGCTACTTTGCTTTCTTTTCTCTTTTCCTTTTCACAAGTCTGAAAAAAAATTAAGAAAAAGATGTCTACAATCCAATAAATCCCTCTCAGTCCTCCCTTAACTTAATATCTCCCAGACTCCCACTCAACTCAATTATCCTCACTTCACTTCCCCCTTGAACATCCTTTTCTCATCTACAGAAAAATGGGGGGCTGTCTTTCTCAAAACTAGCTAGAACCATATCTCTTCTTCTCGCCTAACACATGATCATCATCGATCTCTTCCTGGCTTTGCTTTGCAGAAGTATAAAAGAAGAGTACACTATGGCTGTCTGTGTCATTCTCAAACTCCATGCCAGCAGCAGCTAGGCTGGTTGCAGGGTTCAAGGCTAGGGTTGTCCTCTTAGGTGCAATCTCTCGAGCAAAGCTAGCTAAAATGTTTCCCTCAAATGACATTTATGCCAACATTGTTACTCCAAATTCCAAACAGGAAGAGTTTTCTCTCCCTTTCTTTCACTTTCCCTCTCCCTACAATCTCCATGAATTAGGAGAAATACTAGACGATCATGATCTTTTCCTCCATCAGCACCATGACCACCTTCTGTTTCATCAACCCTTGATGAGAAGTAGCGAGGATTCAGTCTCGGAAACTATCATTAACATGCCTGATTCGGACAAGATCGACGAGTCAATGATTGATTGCGGTACTGCTAGAAGTGGAAATGAGATCAACAAGAAAGTCCCAAGAAAGAGGTCTAACAAGGGAGATCGGCACAGCAAGATCAACACGGCACAAGGGCCGAGAGATCGGAGAATGAGATTGTCTCTAGAAGTTGCCAGAAAATTTTTTGGCCTGCAAGACATGTTGGGATATGATAAAGCTAGTAAAACCGTAGAGTGGCTGCTTCTTCAGGCAAAGCCTGAAATCGAGAAATTACTTACTTATGGTGTCTCCTGCAGGACGAATCCCAACAGCTACAGTACTAGTATCCCTTCATCTTCTACTTCTGAGTGTGAAGTAGTGTCTGGAAGCATTTCTAAGGGGAAACCCTTGAGGAAGAACAAAAAAATCAGTAGACAGACACGTAAAGTCTCTCTGCGCCCTCTCGCCAGGGACCTGAGGAAGAAGGCAAGGGCAAGGGCAAAGGCAAGGACAGAAGAAAAGAAGCAGCAGTGGAGTGAAAAATTGAATCAATCAAAGTTGGAGAAAAATGATATGAATCAATTAAGTTGTTGGCGATCCTTTGAAACTGGAGGAAAATCCTGTACTCTAAGTCACAAAATGAATCCTTCTCTAATGGAGGTAGTAACTGATCAGGTTGAAGAGCCAAGGTCTAATGGCCGCCAAAACTTAGGGGTTCAAGGAGACATTGTGGATGAAACATTGTCAATTATGAGTCCGAATACAATCTTCACTTGTCTGCAAAATTCTGGAATTCCTCAAGAGGTAAATTTATATACTATATATGAAGTTCCAAAAGAAAGTGTTTGCTGATTCTTCACTTCATATATATAGGCTATCATATGTAGGCCAAAAGCATTACTAATTCCCATTACAATTGTCTGGCAGCAACAACTAACAGATTTCCATGGCGTTTGGCAAATCATGGGAGGCCTACAACCATAATCAGAATCTATACTTACGATAAGGGTTAAATCTCTTTACCCTCTTTGATGTGCCAAAAGCATTTATATGCATTTGGGGCATGCTATATGTGGGTATATATTAATATTGTCTTTATTCTGTGTTTGAAGGGTAACATGCATAGACATGTTGATCTTATCTTCTAGTTTTCTTGTGGACAACTTAACTTGTCAATGATTAATATCCCATAAATGTGATTGTTAATTAATAATGCTGTGTTTTGGTTATTTCTAGCTGTTCTAAATAGTAAAGTAATATTCGCGTATTAATTAAAACCGAGATTGATTAGGTAATTTTATAAGATTAAGTCTAATTATATTTTTTTTCAGTGATTGATTTTTGTATATGCAGTTCTTGGGGCTCATATATACATAGTTTCCTCATGCCTCATTTTCCCAAGTTGCAAGATGGTTGCATTGAGTTTTTGTCTTGGTTCTAGTTTCCAGGTTTCCTTCTGAATGTAAAATTCCTCCATATTTATCTCAGAGAGTTCACAGGTTACATAAGTTCAATATGCCTAAGATTGGATCAGGCAAGACAAGCTTTCGAGAAGTGATTGAATGGATTGATGATGATATCATCACCTATCAAATAAATATTGCTGTCTTTCCCACAGTAATTATGTATACAGTTTGTTTTTCAACAGTATATCAATTTATAAGAGAGAGAAGTCCAGATCAAGTGACATGTTTGATATTTAAAATATTAAGTTTATTTATGAATTTATTTAAATATTTTAAATAAATTTTTATATTAATTTATTAAACATATTTAATTTTTTTATTATTACTATTCATAATATTTTTTTAGAATCAATTTGTATTATTCCTTTCTGTATTTCTATGAGGAGTCCTACAAAGCATGAAACCGTGATTTGAATGATCAGCAGCCAAATTTGACTTGTCAGACGCACAAAAGACCCATGATTTAAATTATATACTCGTATATATTTATTTAGAAAATACGCAAAATCTAAATTAGTTCAAAAAATCTAATTAAGTTTAATCTTTTTTCTTTTTATAGCAAATTAAAGTTTGAATTGTAATGTGTATTTGGTCTATTTATAAAATGATTAGGTTCTTTTTAATTACGTGATAGTTGAGAAGATCTTATAATGCCAAACATTTGTATTTTCGGATTTTCCTGTATTAATTTAAGTTTCTAGATTTTTTTTCTTGTGACTACTTGATACGCTACCACGAGAACTACTTATGTACTAGATTAATATGCAATTACATATGATTTCTTTAGAGTTTTTTCCTTCTTAATTTAAGGTTTTTTTATTTTTTTAACTAAAGCTAAATTTCTTAATTTAAGTAATTATTAATTTGATCTATATTATATATAAATTGTGACTAAAGTTTTGTTTTTACCATCAAGTAAGTTGTTTTAGAGAAATATCATATCCACCTTTATGAGTATTCCACGCCCTTTCTCTCTTATTTATTTAAAAACAACTATCAATGTAAAAGTATAAATACTCTTAATTTCTTATGTAAATTTCTTAATTTAGCTTATATTTCATGGATATTCCTAAGGATATCACCACTAACCAAACATAATCCTTAATTTTCTACATTTTTTTGTGTATCCAATTTCTGGTGCCCATGACCAAAAGTTCATTTCTAGATGACCAAAAAAGGCTCCTAGCTCCTAAATCTTAAGAGGGAGAGATCTAAGAATCTCTACAAACCTTAGAGAGAGAAAGAGGGCTGTTTTCAATTTTCATCCACCCACTCCCTAAGAAACCCTAGAAGAGGGAGCAAAGAAGGTTGAAGTTTCAATATTTCACCATAGATGAGCTTTGCCATGCTCTAAAAGTGTTAATGAAACACTAGAAGGTTGTACTTTTATTTTATTTTAATTTTTAATTTTTAAATAATAAATTTCTAAAAACATTATTTTCAGCAACTTTTCAGTAAAAAAAAGGTCAAGAAAAAATGTTTAGTATGACAATAACATCACTCATTTCATCACCTCTAGCAAAGCAAAATGAGTGGTTGGATCAATTATGGTATAGTGGGAGAAGAACATGGAAGAAGGAGTGACCCTATCAGGCCCAATCAAAGGGCACTGGAAAATTAAAAATTCATTCCTTTTCTGCAGAGAAGATAGAAAAGAAAGAAATGACTCTCTTTCTTTTAGGAAATCAATTGTCCAATGGGAGTCATTTTCTCCCATGAACCTGATCCAAAACTGTCTTCAATTAAGTCTCTACCACTTTTGCCACTTCTGGTGATCCCTTTTCTTGCGGCTCTTAGATAGTGTTTGTAATGGGTTTAAGGTGTGGGGTTTCATAAGAAGAAATTTTAAGAAATTAAGGAATTTACCATGACGAAGAAAGATTATAAATCTTCCAGTTCTTTTTCTTTTCTTTTCTTTTTTTTTTAAGTTGTCTTAATTTGATTTGATATTTTTGTATAATAAATAAATGATAATAAAAGTATCAAGTTTATTAATTTATAACAACTTTTCATATATAGTTCTTATTGGGTGGTTTCATTTAAATAAAGAAAATAAGTAAATTTAATTTCAATTTATTTGTTTATATAAAAGTATCAAGTTAATTTATAACAATTTATAACTAGAACAAATAATAAAAATAGGAAGGAGGGTGGAATTTTTAACAAGGTTTTGTATGGTATAACTATTTTGAGTAGTCTATGTAATTAATAATGAACATCTATGATAATTGATATTTATTATTTTTTAAAATTTAAACACAATAAACAATTAGATATTAAGTATTAATTATAAATTATTCGAAACAATTAAACTAAATACAATCTAATAACTTTTAAGGGTAAATTTTAAGACGAGACAAGCTCATAAATAAAAGGTCATTTTGGAAAAGAAATTTGAAAGTCTTTTCTTCATATTTTCTTCTTTGAAATGAAATCCCTCTTTTATAGATTATTTCACCCAAATTCACCCCGAGGTTGAGAGGATATCATAGATTCTTTTTTTCTTCTTCAATGTATTGTGTAATAAACGGTCATTTCTGTCCCTTAGCTGTAACCAACACTGGTGGGATGTCAAATGGAAGCTCAAATATGACTAATTAGAGGTGAAAATGACAACATCAAATTTCTCTTCCAAGAAGATATTTATTTATTTATTTTTATATTTTTTTTTTTGTATTAAGGGGGGATGGGTGTATCAAAGGAAATATCTGCACACTATTTGAACGCCAAATCTGGTGGAATACACCTCTTAAGGGCCGGGACCTACCCACTAGGTGTCCAAGAAGATATCTAAAGAAACCCTGAAGTGTGCATATATTTACTAAATTAATTGATTTAATGACGGGTATTAGTTGATAGTGAACTGATGTATATTAAACCTAAAAACAACAAAGCATTGCATTATCAACATCAATTTGTACAACCCGAAGCTCTTTTCCATCAAAATCATTTCATATTCATATTGAACCACTTTAATATCCTTAAATTCAATGCAACTTAACTCAAAATACATATATATTTGCTAAAAAAGAACTAGACTAGACTAGAAACAGCAAAAGTTTTATATCCTAATTATTCTTTCACATTCAGAGTTGTTATTATTTGTATCAAGTATGACTCATTACTCTTTCTCTTGCTAAAACATGCATCCTTTTCGTTTATAAAAAAATTAATTTGATACATTTGTTAATTAATATCTTCTAGACACACACAGACACAATCCCCCCCTAAACATTTCATATATATGCCTTTTTGAGGATTTCTGACGCCAGGATGGCACTCTGGGCCCAGTGAAGATTTCATTCCCATTCCATACATATGCTTCCCTGGGCCCTAATCCTGATTCAAAAAAGGGAAATTGCGACAATAATAGGGACGCTGATGCCCCAAATCCAACATGAAGAAAGAAGTAAGATTGTGACCAATCATCACAGAATAACTTAAGTTTAAACTTTTAAAAAATTAAAAGTAATGTAAAGTTTTAGAATTATTAAGTTAGTAGGTGCTTTAATCCAAGTTAAACTTAATTATTATGAGATAAGATTAGGTGGGTAACATTTTTCAATTTGCACTACCAAATACAGAATTCATTTTCAATTTAAGTCATATGCTGCTAAAAATCTAGTTGCAGGTTTGAATATCTCTAGTATTTTTTAAAAAAATAATTTTTTGTTAAACTCAAGTTTTGACATTTTAAATGTCAAAATATTCTAATTTTCATTTATCTCTTACATATATCTTACAAAAGAAGTCTCAATCATCACACAAATGAAATCCTATTGGAAACGAATTTATTTGCGTTTTCCAGTACTGTTGAGGAGTCTCCTCCTCGAATGAGATATATATACCAATAAGAAGCATGAACTAAAAAAAAACCTGATTGCTAAGAAGAACAAAGCTTTGTATAACATACCTCTGAACCAAGGATATGCATATGGTTGATGGACTGTCCTTCAAGTTGTGCACAAGTTTACAGAAGCTGCAACGCTGTAAAGAAATTAATACTGGAAATGCAATTAGCTCAGCAAAAAACGAAAGTGCTCTTAGCTCAGCTCCTTCATCTTTGCCGAAGAGATGGCCTCAAAAGACCTATTACGGCAGTTCACTTTGTACCTTTTAGATATTAATTTAACTGGGTATAATAAGATATACAACAGCATGTTTTGCAGTCTTTTTCTTTTATAACAATTGCCCCCTTTTTATTAAAAAAAAAGTTTCTAAATTGCTGGTTTTAAGTTTCGTAAATTAGGGTTTTGAGTTTATCCCTCTAGGATTTTAATTTGGTTTGTCATACATGATCACTGAAAACTTTGAAATTCTCAGAATTTGGCAGAATCTCGCGGAACTTATATATGTTAGAAACTTAGAATTGATTTCGTATTACTGAGAAAGTTTTCATAAGCTTGCATGTTACAAACAAGCAAAAGGCTATCTCTGAGTGGCGTTGAGATCTTTTGCTATAATTTGATGCACTGTGCATAGGCTATCGATTTGTAAAGGAAAGAATAATGCATCTTTAAAGTTAACTACCTACCTATAAAGAATAGAATCACCTCCCTACAAATACAGTAAGTTGTGAAGGTCAAAAATAAATATTACTTTTAACTTGAGGGCAAATCTTTTGCTTTAGTTCTTGTGTATTACGAGGCATCTTCCCAATCCTCCCAATCTTAGGTCTTTTGCCATAATTTCTATAATTTGGTGCATTGTACATAGGATATCAATTTTAAAATAAACGAGCAATGTACCTTTAAAAGTTAACTTTTTATATATAAATAATAAAATTACCTTTCTATAAGTACAGTAATTAATTGAGGTCAATAATAGAAATTACTTGAGATGAAATCTTTTGCTATAGTTCGTGCATATTACGAGGCATCTCCCCAATCTTAGGTTTTGACTTGAATTAGGCCCCCTAGATTTAATTTAATGATGGCAGTACCACACTACTCTAGCTCCCAGCCCCCTCCAGATTCTGCTTCCTTTAATTGGGGGCAGCAAAAAATCCATAGCCTGTCTGAACCAGATATTCAAGAATCCAATCCAACAACCAACAAAATCTTAGCCTTTCTGCATCATTTCAAGCTCAAGTTGCTGTAAAGCCACTGTCACCCTTAATCCTCATTCAATTTACTGCAACTTTAATCGATAGCTGTGCAACAACATATTTCTTTTTGACCATGTGTTGCCTCCCCACCCTTTCTTTTGAGTCAAGGATAGAAACAGAATCCAAAATAATCTGCACCTATTGAATACAGTAAATCCTAATTCTTGAGAACCCACTAGAGTTCAACAACTGCTCATGGTAATTTCAAAGTTCAAACCGACCTCTAGGATCCCTCTTAACATATACAGCCAAGAAATGCATGCATTTGATTAAAAAAAAGATAATGAAAACAAAAAAAAGAAATGAAAAAATCATTGACCATGAATATGTACATATCACAAAGATCTAAAAGGAACCTCTCTAAATGCAAGGTATCGGTATATGACTGAAGAAAAAGATGAGAGAAACAGATTTATTGAATCATAAAGGGGGCTTGTTTGCCTATATACCCAACTAATACACATTGCTGGAGATAAATATTCAAAATTTTGATGGAACCACAAGTTCCAGCAATGTTTATAACTACAATGAAAGACCAATTTTAATGTACTACGAATTATTTAGCGTCCTGTTTTTTATCTTAATCCGCAATTTAGGTGGTGCAGAATTACCTTCCGATGGATCGGGTCTCGTTTCCACTTTGGTGATTATAACTTTGGATCCACCAGATTCGCTCGGTTTCACCTGCACCATTGCTGTTCTGATCTCTGGTTCCTCTTTCTTACCTGGTAACGCTACTGAAGAGGGCTTTGCTTCTTCACTTAGTAGCTTTGCTATCTCCTTTTCCTTCTGTTTTTTCTTCTCTGCCTTCAGTCGCTTCTTCTCTATATACTCGGGATCATCCCGATGACTTCTATGGTCTTCCCGCTTCCGTTTCTTCTCCTTATCTTTTTTCTTCTTTTTCTTCTCATCTTTTCCACTGAATGGAGAATCAACGACACCTAATGAACCACCATCATGTCGAGCATTGGACAGATTCTGAAGACTTGCAAACTTCTGGGCCTCAGCATCTACATTGTTCTCTTGCATTATACTAGGTGATGATGGATCATCAGGCTGAGGGTGCACAGAAACTATGCCTGAGTCAGCAGTGCACTGAAGTTCCCTCCCAAAGTTGTCGCCTTCGCTTGCAATTTTTGCACTCCCAATACTAGCAGTAACACGGGAACCATGATCATGAAATGAATTGACTTCCTCAAGATTTTGATTGCTGATGCTCACAGCCTCACCTGAATTTCTTTGGGGTGCATCTACAGAAACCGAACTGCCAGCACCATGATCATCATGATGTCCATGAGATCTTTCGACAGTTCTGTTATCAGCATCCTCTGCTTTACTAGTAGCAGCAGACTGTCTGACCCTAATCTTAACAACTGATGTCTTCCTTTCGTGACTGTTAGACACAGTCTCCACTTCCTTGAAAGCTTCTGGAACAGCTACGTTATCGTGTGAAAGGTTTGGGGTTTCCACAGGATTTTCTGGAGGCTTTGAAAGGTTTGGGGCTTCCACAGAATTTTCTGGAGGCTTTATTTCTGCAACAAAAGGTGCAAAAATGTTCTTCTGCTCAATGCAAGTTTCCATATTGCCCACATGCCGTAACTTATCTCTGGGCACTCCATAAAGCGTTGGAGTTCTGAAAAAGGGAGCACAAAACTCAATACATAGCACATACATAGCACATAGGAATATCACCGAAACAAGATCCCAACAAAAGCCTATCATGAATAACAACAAAGTGGAAAGCAACATAACTCAGTTTCACCGCAGCACAAGAATATGAACAAAAAATTGAATACCAAACAATCTCTAATATAGAGATGAAAGAAAGGGTTTTGTTCTCATTCTTTATTATGTAATTTTAGCAACTTGGGAAATTCTACATGCAGAGGCAAATCTACAGTCGCATACAGTTTCTGCAAGTTTCGAATGTTAAGCTAATTATCTGTTTCTCAGCAATTACGGAAGCCTGTGTGTTCATCTGGAAATTACCTATTTAATACTTTCAATCTAGGAGCCCAAATGCACCAAGGATCTTCTGAATTTGGGCAGCATTGTAATCACATAAAATCTGATTTTCCTTTAGCTAAGCTCTTAAACCGCAGATCAATGGCTAAACAATTTAGTCAACATGAGATCACAACTGCTAACCCCTTTACAGGCATGGAACAGAAAAAGTCAAGTTCCTCCTCTGTTATTAGCTACTCTTCACCTCCCATCAATTACCACCATCTCCTATACTTCAAACTAAAAATCGACAACAATGACAATCTCATTCAAAGATGTTCCAGGGGACTTGATAAGCTTAGGCTAGAGTATCCATCAAAATTTCATCTGCTTAGGGGGTTGAAAAGTCCCAATAAACTATCTACCAGGGAGCAAGGCAAGAATAGAAATTTCTTCCAGAAATTAAAGAATTATATGCTTTTTAAATAAACAAACATAGAGTGTAAGAAGAAGACAACAAAATATCATATATCCACAGAAGAATATTTTCATTCTAAAGGAAGCAAAAGAGAATGTGTTCACACCTTCCTGCAAGAACTTGTAAAATGCAGAACAGGTAATGCCGGAGAAATACATTATTGTATGCGATCCGACTTTCAAAAAGTTGGAGCAAAGCTATGAGAGTTTCAGTCTTAATATCATTATTAATATCGGATCCACAGCTTATCTGACATAATCGCATAGCATGCACACCCAATTTTACCTGCCCTGCACACGATCAAGGGATGTAGAACAAGATTAAAACTGAAATAAATTCAGTCACATCTCTGTATTACCAAGAATATTAAGTGAGCTATAATTAGAATAAATCAGGCAAAAATAAACTCAGTAATTTGACTGAAGTAACCTCTTAAAGACAGTTCTTCCTCTATATATTTGATAAACAACAACAATGTAGCATCAATGCCTCTCAAGTGGAACTCAAGATCAAGGAGTGCCCTGCTTGCTTCTATTCGAACTTGCCAAATTGTCTTGAAATCCCGAAAAGGGACAATTAGCTGGAAGACATTATCCTGCCATAATTAAAAAGCTATATGTAAAAGATAACTTCTGACAGCAGTCAATCATTAAATGGAGATAAAGTGATACATACCAGATGGATAAATGCAGAAAGTTTGAGCGCAATTTGTGTCAAGGTTCGGATGCAGCTGATTGTTAAGATCCCATTATAACTAGGCATCAACCTGGTAAATATCAATTTTAATTAGATTTAACAGACAATAGTATCTGATAACAGCGGTGGTATTCAACGTATCATACATAAATTAATACCTGTCGAATTGCAAAAGCCGATCAATACGTTTGAGAAGCGAAGATAAAAGGATAACACTCTGAAAAGGAAGAAGCACCAAAATCAGGCAAGCCTTCAGATAAAGCTATGAATGAAGGGAAAGAACTACCTTTTAATGTTTATATTATAAATTTATAACATTCATATCATGCAAAAATACTAATAGCTAATACTTATAGAGTTTCATTATCATTTTCAAATCTGCATTCATGATTATCAACAATGCCCCTAACTTAATAGCAAATATGAGAAAATGAAAGTTCAGAAGAAATGAAAATTTAAAAATATACCATCATGAAAAGAAATGAATAGACACTAATATCCTCTAATTGTTATGAATTTTCAATTTTCTTTTTCCACATCATCATGAGTAGACCTGCATGCATTTGTAGCAAAAGAGAAACAGGCAAGCTTACAGATGATAGTGCACTGATGACACAGGTTACACATAACTTAAACTTTACCAAAATTTTATAAAACCTAGGAGAAGTTATTGACACAAAATAAAAATCAATGATTCTTAAGGATGGAAAATTTTCACATTTCAACAGTTGCCTCTTATAGGGCTGAGAAACAGGAATTATAACCAACAAGTAACATTTAAAACAGCACACCAAAAAAGCATCAGTAAGTAAACATGTGATTATGTACCTGTTGCCCAAATTCAAGTTCACCAACAGACTGCACTAATGCAGCCAACCAGAAAACATCAGAGTAAAGATTCCCGCTGTTATCGTTATACTGGTAAAGGGAAGCATAAAACAAAAGGGCATAAAACAAAAGGGCATAAATATATCCACATTTCTTTCCAAACAAATTTATAACTCTTAACGTAATTTATAGTTTTATAAAAGGGGGAAAAAGTAAAACAAGAACCAGCTCATAAATTTTTGTGGCTATTTAATATTTGATAACATTTTCATACTAGAATAAACTGTGGCTGAGAGAAAAACACACCTTCAAAAGTTGTAGAAGAAACTCAACAGCTTCTCTTGGGCTTGTTTTGTCTGCTGCTCTGACCATGGCTATGGCACGTGGAATGGCCTAAGAGCACAAACCAATGAAAAAAATAAACTGTTAGAAGCTCTCACAAGCATAGTGGTTCCATATCCAGTGACAGCCACAGCACAAACTTACTCTGAGAACTAACAATTTTGCAAGTAGCAGCTAAAAGATGCTACAAACCGTGGAAATAGGAAGATTAAATACAATGGTACATGCAAAAAGCATTTGGTTAACAAAGGTATTGCAATTAAAACTAGTCGGGCAAAGTTCCCTGATTAGTGATTAAATCAACTGTTATAGAATCAACATTCTGATAGTGAGAGGAAGAATCTAAGATCATAATACAGAATTTACCACATAGCCTACCTCATTGCATTACCTCAAGAACAAAGTAATCAGGAAAATCATGGAAGTCATTTGGCCTGGAAGATAAGCAGAATGGAACATCTTATGATGGTATTTTAACAAGCAGCTTAAAAAATCAAGATGGCATAAGTTAAGAAACTCACTTGGGAAGTCCTATGTTTTCATCAAACCTTCGACTTTTATAGAATTTTACCAAAGGTTGTAAACCAGGCAAATCAGACTCCTGAAAGACAATGAAATAAAACCCCATATATCTTGACACCAGGTATCAAAAATGAAGAGAGAGCAAGACAAAAGAGAGTAATCTCAAGAGACTTGATAATGTTAAAAAATTTAAGATTCTACATTGCATATTTAATCAGACTTGACATTGTAAATCTAAAACCAAAGCCCATGGCCCACATTATTGAGCTCACAACAAGCAAAAGCTGAAATTATTACATAAAATTTTCCAAATGCCACATCCAGAGCATTGTCAAAAGCATTATTGTAACTCAAGTTTACATTTACATCTAGTGATGGAATAACAATTTACTAAAATCTAGTTCCTGCACATGTGAAAGTTAAATAAAATAGTATCTGTACCTCAGATGCCATATTAGCCAATGCAAATGCTGCTTCAATTCGAACTCTCCAATAAGCCTTGGGACAAAAAGAAAAAATTTTCAGATAAATGCACTCAACTTAGCATTAATCAAAAGCAGGTTAATCTTTAGGAACAACTAGAACCTTGGAGTCAGAGAGGAAATTATTCAGAGCATTAACAATAGAGGGTGAAAGCTGGGGTGGCTGGGGTGGTAAAGACTCCAAAGCAGCAATAGCTTGTGACTGAGCGACAACATCTTCATCCTTCTCTAGTTGATTAATCTGATTAATTTCACCAATGTTAACAAGTTAATATCCTTGACAGATTGTCATCACTGAAAGTAGTTACTCATAAACTGCTCCAGATGTAGCTATATCAAAAGCAAAAATGCTGTTGAGCAAAGTCATGAACTAAACAGATATCTGATGCTGAACTTTTAACAGTTTGTTCTCCTAAATTTTAGTTAAACCAGTATTAGTTTTCAAGAAGGTTCTTGTTCTTTTTCCTTCTCCAATTTCATTGGCCACCAGCCTCACTCCCTAAGTTTGACTCACAGAATTTAGAAATTTAATGTTATTGGCAAGTCTGGATTATTACTGTTCCCCCCCCCCCCCCC
>BPVZ01000008.1:4093739-4108788 GCA_020521535.1 Rubroshorea leprosula
TTCCCTTTTTTGTTAACCATCTATTATGATTAAGATCAAATACAAGTAAGATGATTGACTTTAAGATTTTATGGAATTACATTAATCTTTGGTTGGGTTTGGTATGCCTGAATTTCCAAGGAATAACAACAGGTTATCAAGGCACAAAAGAGAGACTGATTGTGTTGGGTGCCATCAGCATAATCCAACAAAATTGACATTTCAAATGCCTCAAGAAAATATTGCAATAACAAAAATATGGTCAAATTCTACCCCCTAAAAGAGAGACTAGAAAAAACAAAAGAATAAGGCAAATAGTTTCCAAGCTAGAATTTTTATAATTCCATCAAAATCCCATTTCCCTGCAAAGCCAACTGGTCAATTGAGATGGACCAAAGACAAACCTTGTGAAAAGCAATTTGAGAGGAGGAAGCCTACCCAATTGGCATTTTAGGTCACAGACAAGGCATAGCAAGTAACAACCGATAAAACCAATCTTAGGAACAGAAAATACATCAGATAAATTGAAAAAAATAATAATAACAAGAGAGCTAAAAATTGCACTTCCTATTTTGACCATGGCAAAACTTGCTCTTTATGCTTCAAAATTAACCAAAAAAAAAAGAGCAGAATTATTCTATTTCTTACCCACATCTGTACAGGTTGATTGAAATGAATTTCAGCAAGATATTCCATTTCAGGGTCTGCCCTAATCCATGACAATGGAGACTCCATACTGCAAAGAACAAATATAACAAAAAAGAAACTAACAAGCAGATCTTCTGCAACAAGACTAGTCATGAAAACCCACTCAAAGATAACAGCATACCTAGAGCGCACATCTAGAGTAGGCATATCACCATTATCATCTGAGCCATCAGGTCTTGAACCCTTTTTAGGCTTCTGATAGCGTCTAGCAGCAAGCTTTGAATGGCATGGTATTTCAAGAAGCTGCCACCTTTCTCCAGCAAGTGGAAGATCAGGATGGTCTGACATACCATCAAGTTCATAAACCCTTATAGTCATAACCCCAGGCCACCCAATATCACCATCTCGGTTTTCAGAATCAGGGTTAGCATTCAGAAGTGATGTGTTTGAATCAAGTTTAGCTGTGCATTCTCGTAACACTGCCAACTCCACAATATTTTTCCTCTTGTTATAGGAAAACCCCATCCTTAAAATTCAAGGCAACGGAACAGTCAATGTTAAAGGATGTGAAATCACACAAAGAATCTAGACACATAAGCATTACAAAGCATACCTCAGTACTGGACACCCATGAGATCCAACCCACCGAGGAAAAAATTCTTTGAGAAAGGGACGCTCCAGGTTTCCAATTTTGTTAGCAAAATGCCGGAACTGCATCACAGTTTTAGTTTAATTAAACATATACCCAGGGAAGTAACCAGCCTCCAAATATCAAATTGAGAATAACAGACCCACATTAAACAGAAAGGAGTTAGGAAAAATCAGCCACCATTATTGGTGCTTCAAATACAAATTGCATGAAAGCAACTTGTAGCGACACATAAACTAACAAATCAGCAAAGCATTGCAGATTAAGATATCTAATGAATAAATTTCTGAGAAAACTAGGGCCTGACAACTTAGTTACTAGACCACCTTCACAAAGTATTCAATTAAAATCTACTTTAAGTTAATATCCTCCAACAAAGTTTAGCATGATACATCCATCTTTCAAATTACAGATACCCATTATTATAATTTGACAAAGACATGCTTCCTTATGTTCTTTTTCATTTCTCTTTTTTATTTTTATTTTTTCTCTTTTTGTTGTCTTAACTTCTTCAATTAGGTAGCTTAACAAAACTATACATTTTTCACTAATAAAGAAAGGGGAAGCTACAAAACTCCTGTACATGGCACAAGTAAGCTAGCTGGTCTAGAAACCACATATAAAACCATACATCTGAGGCACCATTGTAACTCATAATTCATAAAGGATAGTGAATAAAGAGCTACTCAGATATTCATACATGTCAAACTTTCTGTCACAATAATGGATCTTCAGCTGAGTAAATGCCATCATAAATATAGTTGGAACCCAAAAAACTGAACACAAGAAAAAACAGTGGAACGGGCGTGGAAGGCAACATATGACAGTCATATGCGGCACAAATAACTACCTCCTTTGTACTGATAGACCTTATAGAACTACTTTGAGCCCGAGAAATAATAGCCTGCAAAATCTGCATACCAAAAAGATAGAAAGTTATCAGTTTTATGTAAACTAAGTTTTCTGAGGTTTACCGAGTTATCAGTTTTATGAAACTAATTTTTCCTAGGTTTCTCAGCTTATAAATCAAGTTATGCTAGCTTCTTTAAAACTGATTGGACTCTATGTACAGAACTTAAACTCCTAGCTACCTATAATTTTCACCAGATTAACTTCTATTGCACAATTCTATGTTTTCAAAGGCTAAAACCATTTTCTGACACCTGAATAAGCATATTAAACACCCATAGACAAAACCTCATTTAACAAATCAGATCTTTCCAACTTATCTACATATATCTCAATGTCTTCTTGAAAGAGTTTTGAGTAATGCCATAGCTCATAACTGGCTATTCCTAAGGAAGGCTGTCATGACAATTGACGTCAAGATGTAACATATACCCTCAAGTATCCCATAGTTTTAATTTAAAATAGTCTTGAATATGCTTTTAGTTTGAAATAACAAGAAAAGACCAAGTTACCTATAGCAATAACAATCTAAGAAATTGAAAGAAATCTATTTTAAGGTACGTTCAGAGCCTACCAGGAAAACTAAAACCTATAAGGAACAAACTGAAATAAACCAAACAAACAAAGCCATCAAAGATCATATTCTTAGTGTCTCATTCATCAAACAATGATAAACACAAAAAGCAACCTGACAGGAGTCCTTACCTTCTTAAAGAAGTCAGGTCCCATTTGCTTTTCCAACATCTGGAGGATTGCCACCTTTACAAGAATGCATCCATTAATAAAAAAGAAATATTTTAGAAATTATACAGGGAGACAATGTAGCACTCCCTCAATTTTCTCCAACAATTCCACTTGAATGACAAAACCATTATCATATATATGTTCAAAAAATCTTTCTTGTCATATTAGACAGTTATTTCAAAATATCAAAATATGCCGAGTACATGGTAAGATCTTCCACAATAAAAGTATATAGGCATTGAGAGAGGAACATACAGATTTCCATGATCGTATTTTTCCAAATATCCCAATTGAATGGGTGCCATATAAATCCTTGCAAGAGGCAGAGAAGCTCAAAGCTGTTGCCCCACTATCGTCTGCTTTGCAAACAGCAGAGTTTGCCTGCATTTCCATATCAAAGTAGTATAAGTTTGCATTTATATGAAGAACTAACACTACCAAGTGTTGGCGCTTTTAGCTCCTGAGACACTACAGCAAGAATCATATCTGTTGCTGTGACTAGTATTATATCTCAGAACATGAGTCATGTAACACTAAAATCTCAAAACCCCTCAACATCAAGTATAAGCCTCCTATCTTTTAGGATGAAACATACCAGCACCATTTGAAACTGTACTTTTCAACTATATTCTCAGAACATGAAAGCCCTTGAATTACAAACACTGCAAAGTAAGGTCGTAATAAGAGGGACCTGGACAAACCTTATATCTTCTGTATCGTGCCTCATTGTTTCCCAAAAATTTCTTGATAAACCAATCTGTCAAAAAGCCAGCAAGACCATCCAGCAGCCACTCTTCACAAGAAAAACAATGCAGCCATATGAGTGTCCGTAGATACAATTTCACCAAAAATTTAACAGAGTAAATTGGTTTTAATTGATTGAGATACAACAAGCATTAACACCAATAGTTTCTACGAGCCTACCATCATTTGGTGTCTCAGGAGTAATATATACTCCAAACCACTGTCTAGCAAGTGCAAAAGCTAGTTTGATGGTCGTATCTATTGTCTGTTAAGTCAAAAACTAAATCATTAGAAGAGCACGAAATGAAAGGAAAAGCATGAGAAGTGCTACTAATACTCAATGATAAAAATGAAAATTCAATTTATATTACAGTTCATGCAAAAATCTGTACCCATAGAGAAAACAAAACAAAAACATTTGCAAACAAAGAAGATGTGGTATTATAACGAAACAGAATTGCTAATTATGAAAATATCTATCATCCACCTCTATGTGTTGGCAAGTTTATGTATTGTTAACACTACAAGCACATGAAAACTATGCATTTTTCTTTTATATTTTCCCTTAAAATGTCAAATTATACCTTTAATTTACATCATTTTCAAATCAATATACTCTTAGGGTTCTCAAACATAATTGTAGCCATCAATCTAAAACTTAGAAGCCTTCCAAGTCAATTCTTCTGCTTGGTCAATGGTATTGGATGATGTTCCACCTCCAGAAAAAACAACAAAATCATATCTAATAATCCATGAAGCAAATGCTCAATGGCTGGTGAATCCATTTTCCCCCATTGTAAAAGTTCCAAGATAAACAATATATAGAAAAGAGAGGATGGCTAGGACATATGCAGTGAAAAATGTATTTGGAGCATATGCATTAAATTTGAGAAATACAATCACACACGGCATGTCTGTCTGTTTGTCTGGATATTAAAAATTTCGTATAAGATGCTATAAAGACAGTGTGCCATCCAGGTATATTGGAATTAGAGTGATATATATGAAATGAGGAAAAAATTCAAACACAAACATTTCAAATCCAATAATTGAAGAAACAACGGATAAAAACACAGAGTAGATATATCAACTAAATATCAGCTCTTAAATCTTAATTCCTAAAAAAGAGGGAGGGGGTCTACTTTTAAAAGAAACCTTTAGATTTTTATGTTAATTGGTAGCATTGCATCACCTTCGGCCTCAGATCACAAGACATCCAAATAAACAAAGGCTGCCTATATTCTGTCAGACTTCAAAATTGAAAGTTGCAACTAAATAAACACTTTTTTGGATTCCTTTTGTTTTGACACGAATTCTAGTTATTCCATTTCATTTTTCCAGGTTTGAAGTATAATGCAAGTATGCCAGGAATCAAGCATACAGGTCACATTCATCATGCAACATTGTTATCTCCAGAAGAGTCTAAAAAATGACTTTTGGGTAAAACAAAGAAAAACTAGATTAGCATGGTGACAGGCAGAGAGAGAGAGAGAACTAAAAACACCCTGATAAATTCATTTCAAGGACCACAGCCAGAAATGATAAAAATTAACTACAAAATTGATTTAACTGCAACTGAGCGAGAAATTATGCACGTAAACATCAAGTTCCAAATAGAGATCATGTTACAAATAGAGAAACAGTATTTAGCATACCTAGATTTAGATTCCCATTGTATTGGCCTACTTATATCAGTTTAACTGCAACTTAACATCTTAAACAACTTTCCCATATAAAATTTAAACCAGAATCTGAATACAAATTAACTAATCAACAATACTTGTGAAACAATGAACAAACCTGATCAATAACCTTCTCATCAAACAAAACTTGAGAACTGAAGATGCTCATGGAGGCTCCCAAAGTTGATGAGGATATTGCCATCTCAGGAGCCAAAAAAACTTGCTTGTATGATCCAAATGGAAACTTTGCGTCAAGATACTGCTCGTACTCCCTGTGGAGAAAAATTTAGAACCAGAAACAATGTCAAAGGTAAGAAATCAATCTCATAAAATTACAGGAGATTTCAGATGACAGAAGTCATTTAAACAACGATTGCAACCTGAAAGCACTATGGAAAAACTCCACAGTGTTACGTAGTTCTAACAAATTAGGTGGTAAACACATGTGTGATATTAGACCATTATGCTGATCAGGAAGAATTTCAAATGGCCCAACTACCAAAGATATCCATTGAGCAGTAACAGGAACATCTAATCTGTAGACATATGTTTTACGTGGAGGATCATCCTTGCTGAGAACCTGCAAAAAGAAACACAGTTAGAGGCTTGAACATAAGGTAACAAACCATCATTACCACAAGCAGAGGAGGGAATACTATGTTCACCATTAAGTTCATGATGAAACCATAACTAAGTAATGGATAAGAAGACAAGCTATAATTTGAGGGATGAGAAGTTTTGCATAGCATGCAAATTATTCCTAATATTTGCAGCAGAACTAACAAAAAAAGAGCGCATTGTAGCATACACTATAGAAAGATCTAATGCAGTCCTCTGCATATTTATGTCATAGTTTCCACAACTGAAAAAAAAAATACATCTTCACTACCATTATCCTCACTCCTTCCTCTAAAATTTTATCAGTTTTCAGTAGTAAAATGTAAAAAAGAAAAAAAGAAAAAAGTTTTTCTTTCACTTACTAATAAAGATTCCATCCATGTGTCTGGAATGGAATAAATACAGGTTTTATAGCTCCATATTTTAATACTAAACAAAAGTCTAATAGTAAATCAGATACAATGCTTAGTTGACCAATTTCAAAAATTTTTTACCAGATTCATGATCAAGCTCTAATTTACAGCTGATGGAGTTAGATATTGTCACAGGAATACAATGAAAATTAGATCCATGCTTCCCCCAAATAACCTCAACGAATAGATATAAGTAATTTCCCAAGTTCCGAGGCAATATCAAGCTAGAAGCATACTGCAATCTGCATCTTCACTATTTGATAACTATAAACTGTTCTGTAATATGGTGACTGAAACATTTTTCCAAAGGAACAATTTTACAGCCACAATTTTTCCATTGAACGCATTTCATTTAGTGAAGATTAGAATGCTGAAAAAAACCTAAACTAACTGCAGAGCAAGAAGGTGTCCAACTCCAATCTGGTTAGCAGCTCAGATAGGGTTCACAAACTTAATTATCTTGTAGCAAAGAGTGACTAGGAAAAAAGAATTCCTGCTCAGCTGTTCTCTATCTAACATAAGGGGAATTCTACCTTCATCAAGAGCAATTTGATCAACATCTCACATAAAAACTCAAAAATAACTGCAAGCCTCGATCCCAAGGATGCGTGCGGTGAGCATGAATTGAACACGCGACCTTCAGATCTTCAGTCTGACGCTCTCCCAATTGAGCTATCCCCGCAAATTATACACCAACCTAGAATCAAACTTGATCCTTATACCAAGGAATGGTTGAGAATAAGGGAACGGGGAACAGAGTTTAAGCCCTCCACTGCAATGGGTAGAAACATCTAAGTATAGCTGTAGGCTTCTTCCTATTCTACTTCCATCAAGGAGCTCAAAAGTTATTAATCTAAGGTAGTACCTGTTTGCAAGAAGTATAGACAATTGAAGAAGAGTCTGCACATTATAAAGTATGTTCAACCACATGTAGTAGCATGTTGAGACACAAGCATTTATGATCAATGCTCCAATATCAAACAGGACTTCTGATGTTTATCCCACAAACCAGCTCAGGTTAATAAATGAGTCTAGGCTGATTCCTAAGCTAAATAAATATGGTTCTCTTTTACTTATACATTCTGGATTCCTTTTGCTTGGCAAGCTATCTCAATCGGAGTTTACATAAGGGCAACAACCACCAGCTCAACTAAAAGCAATATCTATCACCCAGGAATGTTTTCTATTCCTTCTTTTTTTCTCTAATATCTAACAACTTATTAAATAAACACATGGTACAGAATCTGATGAAACAGAAGAACCATTATACATAACTTATTGGGTGATTTACATTTAATATCTTAAACAAAAAAACCGAAGCAACTGTGTAAATGCATTCCCAACTAAATTCAGAATTTCAAATATGTCCATAAGAAGGCAGAATGAATCTGTAAGCCCCATTTCTAAGTTGTTCAGTATAGTGCCACATGTACTACACTACATCTGTAGTAGATTAAGTTCCATCATCAGCAATATGCATTACCTAAAAGTATAATCCAAGCCGAAATCAAGATTTACTTACTGAAAATTTTCATCGGATTTTATCTCACCTGGTACAGTAAGTTTCCATTGCTGACGGCCACAAGATTGTGGGCAACTGTGAACTCCAGATCATAACTGAAAATACAAGGCCAAGAAACAATAAAATCCCCATGAAGAAGATAACCATACCTTAAAAACATGTAGTAAAATTTTATCGTCCATACCAGCAACACTGATTATCATCATTAATACAAGGGAACCAACATCGAGCACGTCTTATCTGGTTATCAGTATGCACCACGTTATTCTCAAAATGAATCCCTGTCTCCGCTTTCTCTACCCAAAAGTTAACTCGAACCAATTTCACATTCTGCAATCAACACAAAGCAACATAAGAAACCACAACCAGCTGCAGAATATAGCAACCCAACAAAATAAAAACTGTAAAAATTGTTTTTCACTCTCTATCCCAAGGAAAACTGACGCTACAATTGTTTATAAAGAGGCTTTTTGTTCTCCGCATTGAGAAATGAAAACTGGAAAGGTAGAAGCAAAAAAACCCCAATCACATGGATGTAGATTTGAAACATATAATGTGCAATAAAACCTACTCCAAATCCCTCATAATTCACATGCAACGTGACTACTGAACTACATTTTACTGAAATTAAAAAGAAAAAAAAGAAAAAAAAAAAAAGAGCATGCACTAAAGAGCAGCAACTGTGACCTGCTTCACTTCACTAGAAGGTTGAACTTCGTTCTCTACATTTATTGTCTCTATTTGCATCTTGTTGCAACAATTGACAAGCAGATTCGGCACCAGCTCCCTCTCGAGGGCAGCCACATAAGCAGCACCAACCGCATCAGCTGCTGAACTCGGCGATGAAACCTCGTTCCACTGCTTTTCAGTTTCCACATTTTGATTCTGCGGATAATACTCGAACTCCGTAGGCTCTCCATCCACCAGCACGCTCTCGATCCCCAAATTCTCCGCGTGTAATCCAACAATTCCGATATCAGGAACCACGATTTCCAGCTCCGTGTAACTGAAGCATACAAGCATCATTAAATTTCCAGATTTAATAAGCCCTAAGCCATGCATGTACTTCAAGACGAAAAATGTAAAGAAGAGAAGAAAGTCAGAAAAGAACCCGTAGATACGGCGCAAGTCCATGTCGATGGAGAGGCAGAGCTTCTGGTGGCGAACGACGGCGCCGGAATTGGCCGGTTTAGGGTCATCGGATTTCGTCTTACGAGGCTTGGCCATTGGCACTGTGATAGTGTTGTACCTCTTACCTTTCCCTGTTTTCTTTCCAGACGAGACAGGTTCTATTGGCTTTACTTATATCGGTTCACGAGCTCTCCCGGGTTAATCTGGTTCATCATGTGCCCTAGCCTTTTCTGTTGCTTCCATCAGAACCGTATAAGTTATTGGGAGAGAATCAGACGGTAATTGGGAACTCTGGGTTTTTGACTTTGTCTGTGGGACCCAGAGAAAATTTTTTCACTATTTTGCGGTAATTTCGAAAGGGTGTTTCCAGACTTGATTGGGCTGCTATTTGGGCTAGAAATTAAAGCCCAATGTTGACCACATTTAACTTTTTATCTTTTGAATTTTTTATGGGTTTGTTACTTTGTTTGGATTTTGGACCAATGGAATTGGACTTGCACTCTGTGCGTTCGTTGGTTTATGATAAAAAGTTAATTAATGAACCGAGTGGGTTTGGACTTTTGATGATAGTTTAAAGAGGTTGCGGATGTTGGGCCAATCAGGATATCTGGCCCAAAAAGAGAAAAGTTGCCAAGTCTGGCCTTTTTAGTTTATTATTATATTTTGCGGTAAAAAAAAGGTTAATTTAGATTTTTTTTTTGGCCAAAGTGTTAATTTAAATTGAAAATGAAAAATAATACATTTAATATTCATGAGTTTGGGTATATTGATAAAATGAATTTTCATCAATTTCAATTCAAACTAAAAAAGAACTTTCTTTTTTATTCGGACTAAGAAACAACATTTTTTTATAATTTGGGGTGTGCATTGCTCTAGTTGGTGGAAGGAGTTGTGGCAATTAGATTGGGATGGTTTAGAGAGAATGTTGAGAAAGTGGTTGGGGAGGGTTTGAAAATGATGTTTTGGCATGACAAGTGAATGGGGCCTATTCCTCTAAAAATTAGATTTAATTGATTGTTTAGGATATCAAGGGACAAAGATGCATTAATCTCTAACATGGGGAATGGAAAAATGGAGAATGGATCTGAAGATGGAGATGGAAAAGGAATCTTTTGGCTTGGGAATCTGAACTTTTGCAGGAACTCATGGATGCCATACAAGGGAAGTAGCTAATGCAGGGACAAGAGGACTATTGGGTTCGACAGCAATCCCAATGGCAAATACACGATGAAATCAGCTTACAAACTACTTCAAATCAACTCCAACCCAAGTATAATTGATAATTTTAAACTGATTTGGAATAAAGATGTACCCTTAATGGTCTCTGCAATTGTTTGGAAAGCCACACAAAACAAAATTCCAATAAAGCACAATTTGTGGAAAAGGAGAATAAAAAACCGTTGAGAGGAATTTGACATGTACTTTATGCGGACAGTATGTTGAAGACACAGACCATCTTCTATTCACTTGCAAAACAGCATGGCTTATTTGGTTCTTATGCTATAATTGGTGGGGTATTGTTGTTCCTCAACACCATGAAGGCCGAAAACACTTGCAACAACACGTAGGATTATTTTTTTAAGGAAACTCAAAGCAAGTGTGGCTTGTGGTTTGGTTTGCAACCATTTGGTCGCTATGGACATAGAGAAATCAAAAGGTATTTATGAGAAACACCGACACATTTAGCAATATCTTTAAGTTAATCAAGGTATGATCATTGACGTGGTTAAAGCTAGTCTTTGGCCAAATATATCAAAGGATTTATGGCTTTTCAGACCCAATCCATACATGCAAGATGGTTATGAGTACTAAGTCCTAGTATACGATATTCATAACAAAAACTAAGTTCTCGTGTATGGTACTCATAATAGAAACTTTAATTAAAACATATTGTTGCGGTTTGATTTTTCTTTTGATGTAATGTAACTAATTCTGAACAATATGGGTAAAAGTACCCCTTACATTCTATTTAATTTAATTTTCACTTTAGTTTATAAAAAAAAAACATTTTTTTTATAATTTATATTTAAAAAGTAACCAACTACTTCTCATATGTCGGTACCTAATACACAGAGCGCTCACAGAAAATTGGTGGAAGAATAGTCGCTTATTTGAAAAGAAAAAAGATTGTTTTACAAAGAGAATACCAGAGCCAGGGACGGAGCCAATGAAGGACAAGGGTGGGGCAGCCACCCCCCTAAGATTTTGAAAAACATTTAATATGATACTTTAACTTTTATTTATTAAAAATTTTTCTTTAATAGTATGAATTTCAAGAACTATTTCAAATGTAGAGAAAATATTTAGGATCTAAGTACAAGGTTTTCAAAAATTAAGGATATAATTCAAGTAAAATGAATTTATGTCAATTAATTAATTAAGAATTAGGGTTCTTAAACATTTTTTCATCTATTAAGCCCAAAGAAAAGCTTTGATTATCTATTTAAATAACTTTAAATTTATAGTTTTCTTTAGTATTCTTTTATTTTTTTTCTTAATATTTTATGTAAAAGTTTAAAGTGGTTTCTTTTTAGTATGGAGGTATATTTTTACCTTTTATAATTGAATTTATAATCTTTTATTTTTATTAAATCAATCTAAATTATATTAGAGTTAATTTTCTAAAAGAAATATTTTAGTATTTTTTACAATATTAGTGTTTATCAATATAATCTGTAAGAAATTAAGAGGAAAATGTTTCAAAACTACATTATTTTAATAAAATCAAAACACTCTCATTCTAACTTAAAAAATATGTTGTTTTTGTCTTTTCCAATTCAAGTTTATTAAAATGATTTAATTTTATAGTATTTTCCCTCATAATTTTTAAAGATTCAACTAACAAATACATTTCTTTTTTTATTCATTCTTTAATTGATTATGCATAGTTTATTACTATGATATTTTGGTTTTTATTATAATTAAAAAACTCATTTATTTCTAATTTTTGTTAAAAATACATCAATGAAAAAAACCACAAATAAATCTTTTTATAAAAGGAAAGATTTAAAATTAAAAAAAAAAAATTAGTGTCATAAAAGATACTATTAAAAACTTAAAATTTTAACAACAAAATTTGCCCCCCCTACCCAAATTTCTTGGTTCCGTCCCTGACCAGAGCATAGGAGAAATAAAGAACTCTTGGTGAAGAATAAAAAAGTTAATTTTCTTTTAAATATTCAGAAGGTTTAAGGAAATAACTCAAGAAAAATAAAGAATAGGAGAAATGAATTATAACGAAGAGTGCAAGTCAAGGAAGTGCCTCCTCCCACGAAAATTGGTATGTAAGAACAATTTTTTAGGCGTGAAATTTTCTTTTTTTGATAATATTATAATTGTAATATCATGTATAATTATAAATTTATAATTACGATATGATATTAAATATAATATTAAATAAATATATATATAATATCATAAGTAAATTTTTAAATAAAAGAATAAATTATATAATAATAAATTATATTATAAATATATAATATTATATGATATTATAATTAACCAATTATAATATTTTTGTTTTTTCTTTTATTATTATCTTGATAATCAGGCTATTTTATTTTAAGTCTGTGATACACCCATCTAATTTAAAAACCGCATTGTATATATATATTTTTAAACAAATTCACAAGAAGTCGAATTTAAATTATTGTCCTGAGGGTGAAAGAATGCATTTATACGTGGCATGACGTCACTGGACTCAAGCATCGAGGGCAAAAAAACGCATTGTATATTGATATAGTGTTTTTCAAGAAATTGAATTTTACTATGTGCTCATCATTTAATCCCAAATGCCAAAGCTTAAACATTACACTTGACTTATAAAATAATGCTTTATTTATTTTAAAATAATTATTTTTTATTTTGAGTTTATTTTAAATTAATTTTTATTTTTTTATTTTTTAAAATAGATAAGTATTATATCTCTATTTTAACTTTATAATTAATTAATTATTTTAATTAATTATTCTATCAAAAAATTTATTTGATCTTTTAATTTTTTTCTTAAAAGTAATATAAAAAAATACATAAATAATCTTTAAATTTTTACTTAAAATATTAAAAAAATATTATTATTATTAAATAAAAAAATACTTATTTATCTCTAAATCCAATGGGAAGCCGACTTTAACAGATCTCTAAATCCAATAGGTAAGATTAGTGGAAAAGTAATTTCATGAACAAAAGGTCAACTCCACCGGCATTTGCTCGCTACTGGCTAGTACAAGACCGACCATTCATCAGCATTTTTGTAAGGAAATTCATCAGTGTTTTCTAAGCTAATTACGTCAGGCTGGTATAACATTAAAAAAACTAAGGTTTCATTTGACAATATTTCTCAAAAATATTTTTTTAATCATCACTTTATTTAAAATTATAAATTTTTAATTTTTAATTAATTTTAATTAAAATTTTAAAATAATAAATGACAAGAAAAAACCTATAATTATAACAAAATATTGACAAATAAAGTCTAAAAACAATCACACTAATATGTCATTGCTTAATTGTCATAGTTATAAATTGAATCAATTTTATAAAAGATTCAAACTACTTATTAACAATTTTAATTTTATAAAGTTTTAATCACTTTAATCATGTGAACAACTTTTTCTGGTAACTTTATTTATTACATTTTTTTAAATTCTCACGGGCACTATTTCGACAATGTAGTTTAGGTTTTCTTTTGTGTGAAAACCGTGTTAGAACATTCAAGATTCGTAGTGCCGTAAGCCTTGAGTGCTCAGACTTTGATGTATTGAGGTCATCCGAATATATAATTTCAACTTTGACAATCTGTGCTTCCAATGGCCCTCCCCTCTGTTCCTTGAACGCAAAGGAAAGTTTCATTTCATTGGAACAAGAAACAGGACTCCACATTTCAGCTTCCCCTGCTTTCCCACATTCACCAATTAATTTGAATTCCCTTGAAACGGAACCTCATATTCTCCATTCCCACAGAGTCAAAAACAATGTAAGCAAGGACCGTTTCTACTTTTATTTTTATAATTTTGCCCCCTCCATGACCATTTCTTGTGGTGCTCTTCTTCTAGCGTTAGCTGTCAATTTTCTTGGGCTTTTTTATCTACCCTGCAATGGTCTGACTCCCCGCAATTCTCTTTTCTCTCCCAACAATGAGAACTCTGCAACTCCTTACTCTCATTCTTTGGCTCTCTGCCCTGCCTCTATTCTTCGGGCGGTGCGATTTCGTTTCTAAAAATAAACGCAGCAGCCCCAATATGCCCTACCATGGTAGAAAGGTGTTAGCCATCGCCAAAGTTGACTTCACACCATTTCTCCACCACAAGGATGAGCAGCAGCACCACGACCATAGACGTGCTACCGCTCAAGCTGAACCAGTGGATGGTAACCAGATTGACCCTCGTTATGGGGTCGAGAAGCGACTCGTCCCCACCGGTCCAAACCCATTACACCATTGATAAGATCAGGTCTTTATTTTATTTTATTATTTTCCTTGCATGATTTTGTATTTTTTTATTTTTATTTTTTTAACATTCGATGAGCATGTTATAGAGAGTTAATTCTCTTATTTCTCAAATTTTATCTTCATCTTGTAAAAAATTCGAGCTTGAAACTTGGTTTTGTTGCAATTACTTATTCTTCCCTCGAAAAGGGAAAAAGTTAATTTAGTATTTATTGAAATTATTTGTATGATTAATTATATAGCATTTGTTGAAAGTTGATTAATTAATAATTAATTTCGATCTTCATCTCTTTTTTCTTATGATGCTAAAGCGAAATTAGCATTTTTTTAAAAAGGGGTTTGTGGAGGTAGCTAACTGCATATCTTGCCTCAATTAAATTAGGCATGTTCGTGGAAAGTTCAATGATGTAGATATTTTATTATTTCATTTTAAATTTCATTAATAATATATGTTCTGAATCTGAGAGCAACAAGAAACAGCCTAAGGTGGAGTAGCAATGACGGCACGGCACGTCGCGGGATGCGGGATTTTAGCAACTCTGCCTTAACAAAATTATGTTATTG